>JARGYA010000375.1:0-132037 GCA_029204335.1 Mycena vulgaris | reverse complement strand
CGCCAACTTCAGAAACGACTGTGAGAAGTTTGCAAGGCGAGCGATTTTATTTCAATTTTGATGTGGTATTGATGATTCTCTAGTGTGTTGCAAGACATTTTGAAGGCCGTGAAACAGTTGCAAAAAGACCCCAGCGGCTTTTGGAAGCCTGTTAAGACGGTCTTCCAGTTGAGCAGCAACACAGATCAGATTGAAAAACATCAAAAGAAAATCCAGAATCTGCGGTTGAATTTCAATGTGCGTACATTCAATTCCCCGGGTCCCATTCTCTGATGTAAAGGTCAGCTTTTGGCGACTATTGATACAAACTTCAAAGTAGATCAGATGCAAGAGGCTCTTGCAATTGTGCTACCGAGTATGTCCCTTGTGTATCCGCATGTGGTAATCCAAGCTCAATTGGTTGTCTCGCAGAGATCCATATCACCCAAGTTCCTAAAAGTACCACTGACTGCCCTTCTCCATCTAGACACTTCCATGGCAGAATAGGCATCCTGCAGAAAATGCATCAATTTTTCACCAAGGTCTTGGGAGAACAGCACATCTTTCTGCTCTATGGATTAGGTGGTTCAGGGAAAACCCAGACAACTCTGAAGTTCATACAGGAATCATCTGCACAGTGAGTTCAAACTTGATACATACCAGACTTTGGCCATTGAGTGTTGCCATAGGTTCTCTGACATGTTTCTCATTGACGCCAGCACAACAGAGACAATTACTTCAGGCCTGAAGAATATAGCCATGGCAAGAAACCTCGGAAATGATTCAGACGATGCTCTGCGGTGGCTTCAGAGGAAACCCTCAGACTGGCTACTATTCTTTGACAACGCCGATGATCCCAAGCTTGATCTCAACAAGTTCTTGCCAAAATGCAGTCATGGAAATATCCTCCTTACCTCACGGAATCACGGTCTCCGGGTTTATGCAGGGGGGGAATCATGAAATCAAGGATATGGAAGAAGTTGAAGCTGAGGAGCTGTTGCTCAAGAGTGCTGAGCTGGAGCTCACACGTGCTAACAGGAAAGTTGCTGCTGAGATTGTGAAGGTCAGTTCAATGCTATCCATTTATGTGTCAGAAATCCCATGTTCTCACAGGTCCTATGTTATCTGGCCCTGGCAATCATCCAGGCTGGTGCCTTCATTGCAGTGTCTGAAGATCTAGCCGGCTACCTGGAATCCTACGCCCAGAATAGAGCTCGACTCCTGAGTGAAAAACCCACTCAATCTCATGATGACTATGCTTGGACAGTTTACACCACATGGCAGATCAGCTTTGACCGGCTCAGTGAGCCGGCAGCAGCAATACTGCGGCTCTGGTCTTTCCTTCACCACAACAGAATCTCGGAGGCAATCTTTAGCAATGCCTCCAAATATAAATGCGGAACTTCAGGCCCATCTCAAGATGAGCTGGAAAAGCCGTTCCAGCTGCTCTCCCATTTTTTAGGTCCCGCTGGAAGCTGGGACTCACTCCACTTCAGGGATATCACAAAGGAGATCCGGGGCTATTCTTTGATTTACTATGACCAGGGGAAAAAACTGTTTTCTATGCATCCGCTTGTGCATGACTGGTGCCGTGATACACTGTTAGATCCAGAATCATACCAGTATTGCATGAGTGCCATATTGGGCATGGCAATAAAAGAGATACCAGACTCAAGCAAGCAGGTTGATTGTATACAATTGCTGCCACATGTACAAGCACTTACACGTGGAGATGCTGAAATCAAACCCGACTTTCAGCAAGAGTATGGAGATGTCTACTGGTTTGCAGGAGTATACGAAAATGCAGCTGAACTGTTGCCATTGCGGTTGAAAGACGGAGGATGCTTCTCAGCAGGGAGCATCCAGACACCCTGGGGGCCATGAATAACCTTGCACGCACATACTCAAAGCTGGGCCGATCACAGGAGGCTCAAGAGCTCCGAGTGGAAGTCCTCGAGAAGCAGAGGAAAATTCTGGGGGAGGAGCATCCAGACACCCTGACTGCCATGAATAACCTTGCAAACACATACTCCGAGCTGGGCCGATCGCAGGAGGCTGAAGAGTTTAGAGTAGAAGTCCTCGAGAAGCGGAGGAGAATTCTGGGCGAGGAGCATCCAGACACTCTGACTGCCATGAATAATCTTGCAAACACATACGCCAAGCTGGGCCGATCACAGGAGGTTGAAAAGCTTAGAGTGGAAGTCCTTGAGAAACGGAGGAAGATTCTGGGGGGGGAGCATCCAGCCACTCTGAATGCCATGAATAACCTTGCAAACACATATTCCGAGCTGGGCCGATCGCAGGAGGCTGAAGAGCTCCACGTGGAAGTCCTTGAGAAGCGGAGGATATTTCTGGGCAGGGAGCATCCAGACACTCTGACTGCCATGAATAACCTCGCAAACACATACGCCGGCCAGGGCCGATCGCAGGAGGCTGAAGAGTTTAGAGTAGAAGTCCTCGAGAAGCGGAGGAGAATTCTGGGCGAGGAGGATCCAGACACTCTGACTGCCATGGATAGCCTTGCAAGCACATACTCCAAACTAGGCCGATCACAAGAGGCTGAAGAGCTCCGGGTGGAAGTCCTTGAGAAGCGGAGGAAGTTTCTGGGCAGGGAGCATCCAGACACGCTGACTGCCATGAATAACCTCGCAAACACATACGCCGGGCTGGGCCGATCGCAGGAGGCTGAAGAGCTGCGAGTGGACGTCCTCGAGAAGCGCAGGAGGATTCTGGGTCAGGAGCATCCAGACACTCTGACAGCCCTGGATAGTCTTGCAAGCACATACTCCAAATTAGGTCGATCACAGGAGGCTGAAGAGCTTCGAGTGGAAGTCCTCGAGAAGCGGAGGAGGATTCTGGGTGAGGAGCATCCAGACACTCTGACTGCCATGAATAACCTCGCAAACACATACTCCAAGCTGGGCCGATCACGGGAGGCTGAAGAGCTCCAAGTCAAAGTCCTCGAGAAGCTGAGGAAGATTCAGGGCGAGGAGCATCCACACACTCTAACTGCCATGAATAACCTTGCAAGCACATACTCCAAGCTGGGCCGATCACAGGAGGCTGAACAGCTTCGAGAAGAAATCTTTGCGAAGCGGAGCAAGATTCCCGGGAACAATCTGGCCTCGAAAACTCATTAGATATTAACCTTGGCTGAAGGGAGGAGAGTACGTTTATCATTCGGAGACTATGTAGATCCGGGGAAATGAACCCTAGCCATATCGACGGTGTTGATCCCTGGTCCTACTGTACTCACAAATTATAACTGTTTTAGTTTCCGTGTATATGTTTATCATCGTTTTATCAACCCTGTACTAACGTGGAACCAATCATATCCAACTGCGGGTCGTGGCTCTGCAGCTCCAGCTTTGCGCAAAGTATGTTAAAACAGCTAAGGTTTAGTAATCATAGCGCCCAGAGTTCACCGGGGCAATTGTGCGGCTGGAGGACGGGCAGACACCTAATCCCCGGCGGGCAGATAGGGAACGTACTGACAGCACGGTACACATTTACTTTTACAGCTATACAGTAAATTATTATTCATCGCTCATGTATTGCACCCACATTTCCGAGCAACAGTGACCCCGGGAGAGGGTGATGCTCGAGCGAGGGGAAAAGCTACCTCGATGAGGCATCCATCGAGTCCCTCCCATGTTCTTGTCCTCCGGCCGCAGCGCCCACTCAAACTTAAATCTCCCAAGCTGACCGTCCGTCGCCAATAGTTTCCGGCGCATCTTTTTCTCACCCTGGTCCTGTCTTATTCCGCTCAACCTGCCGCTGAGGTATCAGATTCAATTGCGCGGACGACTCTAGGGTCGCACGGAACTCCGTCCTCCCAGTCGTCTACATACCCCTGGGGTTGCTAGTCAACTCGCTCGCCAGTGTCTCCTCCTCAGCGTCCACCTAGAACACCCTATCTTGCTACTGTTGCTTGGGTAACGGCGGTAGCGCTGGATGTGATGTGCAAGCCAAGCGATGTGGACGTCACGCCGGGTCCACGAGTGTGGAGTCGAATTCCGGGAACATTCAATGCGCGTACGATGGCACTACGAAATGACTGGGAGGGCAATTCATTGGCCCACGAATACTCTATCCCCAACGCTGGACTCTGATTGAGCTCGCGATGTCTCTGGATTTGGCAACTGTGATGCTTTATGCACATCCCTGGCGACAGCGCGCATTGATCTCGCAACATAAATCCATTTGATTGTCTCTCCTCACAAAAAAGTGATCGCGCCTCGCATATGTATGTCTTCGGGTGGAGCCGAACAATCATCTTTCCCGGTAGCCATAGATTCAGCAAGTAGAAACTGGAAGCGGGTTTCACTACCCCACGAAGATTTCCTATGGCTCTGGCCATCCTCCTTAACTCACGGTGTCTCTAGACTTGGGTGAACGAACCGGCGATGACGGTCAAGGTCAAGAGTACTCGTTTGCATTCACATCTCTTGGGATCGTTGTTTACATGTTTACATTTGAATATCACACCTCTGCCAATATTACATGACTGAGGTACGGCCGGAGCCGACCACGGCGGATCGTGAGGGGGGTTTGTAAGAAAGTCCTTTCACCGTGTAAATCTCTCCAATTTCTCTCCGAAGTCAATCTTCACGTCAACCCGTCGCCTGCCCCTGACTTCGTTTTTTTCAACCTCGAGTTTCGCGCTGCCCGCTTCCCCATATTCGGCCCGCAAGCCGGATTGCGGCGGTATGCCAGTCGGAGGCGAGGTGATGTGCTAAATGCGTGCGCATCAGCGAGTCGCCGGCGTTGCCGATCCTCTTTGGGATGAGGTGGTCGAAGCGGGGAAGGTGTCCTAAATAGAATGTACAATACTGTAGTGGCCAGATGAGGGTATTATCAGAATAGAGGAACATAACTGTGGAGAGGAGGTCAACACGGGCGACCTCCTCAATTTCCTTCTCGGCGAGCTTGGTGTTCGTGTGCCGGTAAACCTCCTCTGCGGCTTTGGTTCTCCACTTCGCGTATTGGGGGCATTCCACGAAGATGTGGTGTTGGTCATCGATCGCGTCGCAGCCCATGCGACATCGCGGGTCATCCATTTTCCCTCTTGAGTGTGAGATGTCCGCCGTCGGGAGTTGACCGGATTGAGCATCTAGCTGTACAACCGCGGAGTATGCTGAATAGGCGGTCGTGTAGGAATATTTGGGAGGGGGTTTCGTGTCGTATAGGTGGAGCGCCATTCGCTGCTGGTGGCCGGCGGACACGCGCTTCATTGCGTCGATGATTTGGGACTTTTCGACGTAGGTGCGGATATTGGACTCGATCCATCCATCGTCGCGGGTGTGGAATGTGTAGTCGTCCATGTGGAAGGTGGGGATGGGAGCCGTGAAGATGTCGCGGAGGTGATGCTGCCCGGACGATGCATAATGATCAGCCTCGAAGTTAAATCGTGCAGGGACGGATACTTCGGTTGAGTGTCCCGGTGTGTATAGTATCCTGATGGGGTTGTCCGCGATGAAGCGGAGGATCCAGCGGTAGTACGATCGGCCGTTCATGCTGCGGAGGTGCGCTTGCTGGTCGACAACTGTTTTGCTGTCATCAATGAGCTGAACGGCATTGAGGTGGTCGGAATGGAGGGTGGCGTCCGTGTCGTTCGGATCCGAGATGATGAGACACATTACCAGCCCCACTAGTTCTCCCTGAAGAATGAAGATGTTACGTCCTTCTAATTTCAGTACCAAGGTCTTCGGGCCGATGAGCGCGGCGGTGATGGATTTTCGGTCGAAGAGGCCCGCGGCCGCCGGGACCATGGAGCCATCGGAGGCCCAGGAGTGCGGGGTCAGCGGCGAGGTCGTTGAGGGTGCGAGTCAGGTAATCACGGCCATTTGACATATGACCGTTTCTGCGTGGAGACGGCGTTGTTCGCGGGGAGGGAGTAGAGCTGGTTGTCCTAGAGAGAACCAGTTCATGTCGAGGCACCATAGGACATTACTCAGCTTGTCCCAGTTCGATTTTGCGGCCATCTGGTTCGCCTGGAGCTTGGACTGATTCTTGAGAATCAGATCTATGCATTTCCAGAGATGTATAATCACAGCATTGCCCCTGTGTATGTTCCCGGAATTAACCTCGATCCCGGGGTGGACGGCTCCCTATTCTCTATCTCCAGCGCGATCTTGATGGCCAAGTGGCAGGACTCCGTTCGTCTGTTCAACGACAGTGTTAATGTTCCCGTCATGCTCTACCTCCGTCCGGTTCCCCGGTTGAAACTCCTCGGTTCGGCAATTACAAGTGTCTTTGTATCCACATTTGCGATGCTTTCTGTGCTGTGGACGTTATTCAGCCTGATTGCGGGAGCTCTGGCCGGATCGTACACGGGTAGGTTTGCGTCGAGCTGTCGATTCCAATCTATTGCTCACTTTCTGTGCAGATAACACAGCGGATCCAAACGAAGTGTCCACTGTAAAATCAATTTTGCGGCTCAGGAAAAGCTTGAAAGACCGCCGGTCAGTCATGGAGGAAACCGGTGCGTCATCTGAGCCTGTGAGGTTTCTGACATTGAGCTGGTCATAGTTTGGGATGGCAGCGAGGCGAGCCTCTTTGCTCCGGAAAAGGAAGACAACTTGGCGTCACTACGGACGCTGGTTGAGCGTCTGAGTCTTACCGGCGACAACAACAACATTCGGACGAGCATTGCGATGGCGGAGATGCAGCTCACCCTGGCCCGTGTCTGACTCTCCCTCAGGAAACACGGGATAATGGCGGGTTCAGATGATAAAAACCGCAAAGATTTGGAAGATGATCTCACGGGTGCGCCAGCCGCTTCATTTCCGTAGTGGAATAATTGTCCACAACTGACCCCACCTCTTTAGGTGTGCAACATCAAGATAGCCACCCACTTCTTGTGCAACTGTTCAACCGCAGTACATCATTGGAGTCGCTAGTCTAATCGAACCTGAGAACAATCGATATCGGACAAATAATGTCCCACTGCCTTGTTTGACCCCCTTTGAAATCAATTAATCTTCAACTCAGCATGGCGGCATCGCAAGCATCAACTACAGTAGAATTCCAGGCGTCGCCGTAAGTTCCGAACATACACGCCGTATTTCTGGATAAACCGTTTGGGATCGGCCCGCTGCGGGATGCAACCTCCAAACGACTGCGAGCGATTGTAATTTGTCCTGGTTTGAACAGTGGACATGGAGAGTGGATCAAAAGTGTCCACACCAATTCATAAAACCAATTTGTCGAGGGCCGCGTAGTTGTTCTGTCAAGAATAAGGGCAAAAGGGCCAGCTCAGCTGGCTGGGTCACTGGTTTCTCAGAACCTCCCATCCTCGCTCGACCTTGTCTTTGTATTCCCTGCCAAATCTCGCCTCACAGATTCGCGCCGGCTTCGCCATCAATCCTCTTCCTCTTGGGCATTCTTTCACCGTTGCTCTGCTGCATGTTATTACACCCTAGACTCAATCTGGGATGTTTTTTCCGCTGCAAACATGCCGTCGTGAACAACCCTCTACCCCTTCATTCCAGGCGGCTCCGCGAGATCCGTCTCGTATTAGACACGCGCTCGTAACCACTCTGCCTACGATTGGCAACAATGCGGCGAGCACATTGCCGTAGGCACGGCAAAAAGCTGGCCTCGTTTTTTTGCCAAACGCAGGCAGGCTGTGTTACGATATCAAGTGCACGGCCGATGTCTGAGGGCTCCAGCCGCGCACCCGGGGATCTCGGGGAGGGTGAATTTATTCTTCAAGCTCATTGCACGCAGCGATTTCATGATGTTACATACAGGGCATGAAGATCCCGGGTTATAAATCCGACATCACCGTAGCGAAGGCCTATCCATAGTCTTGTTTTTGTTGAGCGATCAGCACTTGCCGAGTGATTGCCGAGCTACTCCGACATCACGGCATCTCCGCCGCTTCTCTCTTTCATTTCACCTCCCTCGTTCGCTCGATGCCGCTTCTTTCTCGGCTCCGGTTTCGTGCTCGTCCTCCTCTCCTGGCACCTGCAGGCTTGGAACTCAGGGGCGGGCTTCTACATCGGATGTGGGCCGCCCTCGCCCAACCCTCGCCTGCCTCAGTCAGTTCGTCAGGTCCATCGATGATCGCGTGGAAGGAAAGCGGCCTCAATTTGAATAAGGCGCTAATACTCCCCTCCCTCCTTTACCTAGCTTCACCTAGTGCAATGAAACTGACGCGTTGCAGCGATCCGCATCGTAATGGGCGCGTCGGTGGGCCTCGGCGTCGCTGTGCATCAACCGCCGCCTGTACCACATCGCCAGCGTGCGCACCGTCGTCATCACCGAGGCTGAGGTTCGCTCTAGACATCTCTCTCCCCGCCCCACTCACCCCACTCACCCGCGCGCAAGTCCCAACGCGCAGTGCTCATCGACTCGCTCATCTGCGGGCTCTTCCCCGCGCTCTACGTTCCAACGCAGTAAATCATCCACGGGCACCGCTTCGACATCCTCGAGGATATCGGCTGCTACCCCGCTCTCTTCAACTCGCTCCCCACGTACTTTATCTCCTCCATGTGGCCTCTCCTCATCGGCCTCGCGTCCGGCGTCCCTCCCCTTGCCTCATAATTCAGTTTCTTGTATCTACTGATTTACACCCAGCCACCCAGCCCTCTCCCTCCGGCGCGCCGCCTTTGCCTCCCTCCTCACCGCGCACCCTGCCCTCACCCCCGCGCGCTACCTCCGCCTCTCCGCGCTCGCCCTCATCGCCCTCCTCCTCACCGCCCCCCTCGCCACATTCACCATCGCCCTTAACCTTGGCACCGCCTCCCCGCCCACGCCCTGTGTCTCCTTCGCCGACACGCACTTCGACTTGAGCGCGTGGGGGGGGATCCCGCACTTCGTGTGGGCTGCGGACGGGAGTAGTAGGATTGCGATGGAGCTGACGCGCTGGGCGAGCCCAGTGTGCGGGCTCATCTTCTTCGCGTTCTTTGGGTTTGCGGTGGAGGCGAGGAGGCACTACGCGATGTTCTTTGGCGTTGTTGCCACCGCGTTCTGGCGCTGCGCGGCGCGTCTGGGCATCCACCGCCCCGCGTTGGGCTTCCTCGCCGCGGCCTCACCCAAAGGCAGCTTCGGCTTTGCGTCCTCGAAGGGCCTCGGCGACCCCTCCGCGAAGGCCACAGGCGGGCTCTCCTAAAGGCCTCGCTCCCCACCACGCGCAAACCCATCTCGAACCCAATTCCGATCGCGCTCCCCGCCTAGTCCTTCGATGGAACGGGCTCCTTCACGGACGTGGGCACCGCGTCGCCGAGCGCGTCATCGCACTTTACGGACCTCAAGCGTGCGGGGTCTTCCGTGTCCGCGTCGTCAGCGGGGGCGAGCTCGCGGCTCGTGGAGCGCTTCGAGGGGCAGCCGGAGACGCCCGCCGCCACAACCTCTTTCTCCCTCTTCCCCTCCACCTTCACCGAGACGCAGACGCAGACGCACGAGACGCATGAGTACGTGGTCCCGCTGCACGTCGCCTGGCATGACGCCGCGTATCCTGCGTCGCCCGCGTCCTCCGCCTATCCCTATATTGTGGGAGAGGATGAGCACGGGGAAGAGGCGCAGTGGAGCCCTGCGTCGGACGCGCATTCGATCTCGATGGACGTGTTCCCTGCGCAGCAAGAAAACGGGGGAGGACGCTCGTTTAGGCTTCGTTCGACGATAGCGCGACTCGACCTCGCCTGGCCTCGCTACCTCGCAGCGTTGGGGTGCAATGATGCTGATGGCGCACTTACCCATACGCATGCGCGCACGCTTACCCTACCTCCCCTCGCATACGCTAGCTATTATGACTAGCCAACGACTAGCTACGCTCACTCCCAGGAGATACGCACCCTCATTCCCTCATTCTCATGCATGTACGCACCACGGTATTGCTAGCTCCCTCTCTTTCCTTTCTCTCTTTTACTTTCTGTCATTCAACTAAATGAATACATCGGTTTGATTCTAACGGGCGCGCGATAGAGCGGAATGCAAGGAAGGGAATGGAAGGAGTTGGGAAGGGAAAGACAAGAAACCCGATTAGGAAGGCGGGTGACCGGAGCATCACGTCATCCATCAATCGATCGCTACGCTGCATTCAGACGGGTAGATGCGGCATGCATAGATGGACTTCTCTCTGTTATCGTTCTTGGGCTTGTGCGGGGGATAGCCTGGCGCATGCTCCCCTGACTGACCTAGTCCAAGCACACCCCACCCCAAAATAGCCTGCTCCCACAGTACGGGCTGATCATCGCCGATCGGATAGTACCCAAGAGCGACGATCCTCAGCATCAAGACGGTTGCCGCATTATCCGTTCTCTTAACGAAATCCTCGACTGTCGTTTGCACCTCTTTGGTGCAATCCCCATCCAGCTTATCCCCTTCCTCGTCACTCTCTCATTCCTCTCGACTGCTCTTCGCTCCTCATCGTCAAATGACCTGCTACATGGGGAAGACTACGCGCACAGCCGTACAGGTTTCGTCAATTTATGTAAACTTCAGTCCTATCTCAGGTACTTCTTCCCACTGTGCCCGTTCATTCCCGCTGCCTCGCGTCTCCTTTTCTTTTCTTACTTTACTTACTTACTTAATTTCTTATTCTCTCTCGCCTCGCATCTCCTCTCTACGACATTTCCCCGCACCAGGAAGGCAGCATCCAACCAAAATATAATCTCCCGCACCTCCCCTCGAATGTCCCTTATCTTATTCCAAGTTTCCCCGTACGTATCTATTTTCCTTTGGCCTCAGACAGTATAAAGATCGTCTTACATACTCATACCGTTACTTACCATACCCCTTACTACTTTGTAGAGTACTGTCGCGATAGCTATCTGTAGCCAGGTACGACAACCCATGAAATCAAATCAAATCAAATCAAGCGAACTGTGGAGCAGCTGCGAGTTGTGTCAAAATTCAGCTCGATTCGGATTCTCGAGGAATACAGGCGAGTCTCGGGTCTCTACAGCCTTGGAGAAATCCCCGTCGGTCGCTAATTTTCTCACTGCGGCGCAGGATCACAAATTGGTTGAACTGTGGCCGCGTGGCCCCTTCCTCGTATATAAAGCAGCGTCGTTCCCGCTCCTGTCGCTCAAGGTTCCAATGTGTCCCCCTCTGGGATTATCTAGCCTTCCCTCCCCGCAAAAAAAATCTTGGCAACTGGCTGGTTCTTCCGTGCTCAATGTTCCGCTGATCTCAAGATTTCAACATTTGGTATTCTCCCCCCGTCCTTAAAGCTCACTGGTGCGACGACTCTCTGGCTGTGTAGCTCGGTCGTCGTCTGATACCTTCGTTTCAAGTGCCAAATCAATTTGGGGACACATTGATGCCGTTTAATCTGCGCCGGACCGATATGCATTTTGCCTCGTTTCCCGATCTGTCGCCTCTCGGCGACGATCCGCATTCAAGGTGCGCCTTCTAGAAATTCGATATTCGGTGTCGGATACTGAGATCACTACCAGCTTCTTTTGCCGAATCAACTCCCATTCGTCCCATGCTCCTACTGCAACAGCTATTTAAGATTTGTCTGGATTTCACTCGCTCCATAATGACCGCTCAACACCTTACCGCCGTGAGTCCCACTGGCGGCATCTTCACGTACCGTAGTTTTTTTCTTTTTTTTCCAACGACCAGCTAGCACTGATCCATTCGTGTAGGCGAGATTCATGTCCGCTCTCTCTCCAATGTTTCGTGGTTGTACTGCTTCCCGCATCTTGGACTCGTACACCGCTACTTAGGGCCGAAAACACTCTTCTTATGTCTGCAGAACTTAGATTGAAATATCATCCCTTCTGATTTCTTTCAATGTCCTCAGAATCTTCTTCCACCCCGTCTCAAGTCGTGTGATATCATAATTGGGCCAAGCTCCGTGCCGGAGCGAAGCCCAGGCATATCTTGTTCCATTTAGAATGATCACTTGCGTCAACTTGCAGTTCCCGGAGCTCGCCCCTCTTTCCCGGCATGCAGTGCAAACCGCTTTTGCCCCGCTTCCATCACACCTGGTTCTTCCGCACATCTGCTTCTCCCGTCCATCTTGTTGCAATCCGTCTAGCGGGTGGCAGTGCTGCTAGAGCCTTTTAAGGTCCACGGACGCCGCCGCATCTCCATCCATCCCTCCCCATGGCTCTCTTCCGGCGTATTTCCAGGGGAATCCTATCGTATCGGCTCGGATATAGTCCCCAGCGCCGTAAGATTTGAGAGTCCATGTTCTGGATTGTTGTCCTAACCTCGGCTCAGCTTACCCTTGGCGGTGGACGACACCCACCGTGCTGTGCGCCTTCATCTTGCTGGCAGCCTTCCTTGCCGCTCTCAACGGTACGTACTCGCGAGCATAAATACGCCAATATTCACCGGCATCTCCACAGTTCCGTTATCTGCTTACGAGGTCGTTCAAGAATTCACGTACTGTCCGAATGACACGCTTCCCGCACTACCCTTCAGCAACCTGATCCCGGAAATGCTGCAGCATTCAACCGGCGGCTTTACCCCGCAGATCCTGACAGTTGGCGATACATTCAATCTGAACAATTCTCTCTTCAACTGGACTATCACAGCAGCATTCAACGATGTTAACACCACGCAGTCAGTTCAGACGTTCTCCTACTATAACAACCCGTTTTCCCATGGTTGTGACGTCGTAAGTACCCATTCCGGACTGGCCAATTCCGCTTCTCATGCACGCGTAGACGAACATGACAATGAGACTTACACCTTCTTCTGAAAATTCACCTTTTCTGAATATTCCACTGACTGGTCCATACAATATACGGTGAGACGACTGCCGATAGGGGAACTTATTATTGAACTCGGTGGATCCCTAGGTTGATGTTACCTGTCACATCCCAACCTTGTTCACCCTGACTTGGAACGGAGGATTATCGTATGGCGGCAACCCAGCAGAAAATGATCTCTACTCCTTTGCCTGGTGTCTGGTGAGGAATTCAACATTTCGATCACACTAGCCGCTCGCTCATCAGTGGTCCCTCTCAGGAATCTAATTTCGGGGACCTGATACAGTATGTATATTTTTGCCCAATATTTCCACTTTTGGCTGACACAGATCTTCAGGCCCTCACTCCAGCTCTTACCCTCTATATTCAGAGAAGTCGACACATTTGGGATCACCGTCCAGCCATGCTGCGAGTGTGGTGGGGTGACTACGGCCACTTCTACAGAGCTTCCAACCCAGGCACCGTGTAGACTCCGTCCCGCCCGTTTCGTCCGACTTGTTGGGTACTTTGGGTCCCCCGACCACCAGACTATCTATGAAGGTGGATTCACGCTATTCTCTGGCAACGATATATCCTCATCGGCATTGAACATAATGTTCCTGAATACTTTCCAATCCCTCTACCATCTGGTCCGCCTGGAGATTGGACTGATTCTTGAGAATCAGATCTATGCATCTCCAGAGATGTATAATCTCAGCATTGCCCCTGTGTATGTTCCCGGACCTTTCTTCGATCCCTGGGTGAGCGGCTCCCTAGCCTCTACCTCCAACGCGACCGTGATGGCCGAGTGGCGGGACACCGTGCGTCTGTTCAACGAGAGTGATCGTGTTCCCGTCATGGGCTACCTCCGTCCGGTTCTCCGCTTGAAACCCCTTGGTTCGGCGATTACAAGTGTCTTTGTATCCACATTTGCGATGCTTTCCGTGCTGTGGACAATATTCAGCCTTATTGCGGGGGCCCTGGCCGGATCGTACTCGGGTAGGCTTGCGTCGAGCTGTCGATTCCAATTCATTGCTCACTTTCTGCGCAGATACCGGAGAGGATCCAAGCGAAGTGTCCTCTGTAAAATCAGTTTCGCGGATCAGGAAAAGCTTGGAAGAGCGCCGGTCAGTCATGGAGGAGACCGGTGCGTCATCTAAGCCTGTGAGGATTCAGACATTGAGATGGTCTTAGTTTGTGATGGCAGCGAGGCGAGCCTCTTTACTCCGGAAAAAGAAGACAATTTGGCGTCACTCCGCACGCTGGTTCAGCGTCTGAGTTTGACCGTTGAGAACAACAACATGCAGATGGAGCTCAACTTCGCCCGCATCACGCTCGCCCTGCGGAAACACGGGATTCTGGCGGATGGCGATGCGAAAAATCGGAGTGATGTGGAAGATGATATCACAGGTGCCTTCCTCATTTCTGCAGTGCGATATGTTCTCGACGACTGAATGCACCTCTTTAGATTTGCAACATCAAGATAGCCACTCGCTTCTGATGCAACGGTCCAACCGCAGGGGATCATTGGACTCGCTGGTCTAATCGAAGCTGAGAAGAATTCATATCGGACAAATAATTTCCCACTCCCTAGTCTGACTCCTTTCGAATTCAATGAATAGTCGCCCCAGCATGTCGGTAACGCGAGTATCAATTACGCAGATCACCGTAAGTTCTGAACATACGCGCCGTATTTCTGGATAAATTATCCCGTACTATGCGTCAACTGCAGGATAAGATGGCGGAGCATACAAGTGTTGAGTTTCTAAAGGTTACCATTTTTGAGCATTGAGCGCGCAACTGTTGTTCTGGTTGGAGCATTTTCTGAGCAATTTTATGTCGTCCCAGCGTATTGAGGAGAGCGCTACGTTTTCGTCGCGCTAAAGCATCTGAATTTCCGGTGTGACTCCTGTCGCTCGACCTTCTATCCCTGCAGTTTTGCCTCACAGACAAGGGGGACTCGGGATTCGAAAAACGGATATAGGGTCGAAAAGTTTTTTTCGACCCTCGGCCAGACCCCCCCCCCCTCCCCCCTATATAAGGAAGGAGGTTCCCACCCCTAGCGGCGGGCCGTCTCTCCGGGTCATGTGCGGGCCGCCGCCACTGTATTGACAGCTTCCTAACCCAACCAACTATGCTACTACTCACCTGTCTGGCACTCTACTGTACTCTGAGGTCTCCTAGTTCAATGATTCCTATTTTATACTCAATTCCCAATGGGTGAGCTCTCTTTGAGCAGTTCAATGCTGAACTGAGCAAGAACTGAGGGCATGAACTGGCAGTGTTTCGGAAATTTCCAGCCGTGAAGGCATGTCTGCACTGTCCCAAAAATTACACTGATAGTGTGTACAGTAGTGCTAATTTCTCATATGTATTCTGGACACCAATGAATATATTTCTTCACCCTTAGAGCCGGCACGCAAGTGTTTCTGAGAACTGATCTGTGCACGTGAGGGTGATCAGTAGTCCAAATCGGGACAACGAAGTAGCGCAACACCATGTACGTCGTCTAGGTCCCAGATTTCACTCTCCTACCCTCCCATGACATCTTATTATGCTCTGGGAGGCATTTTGAACCTCCCTCATACTACATGATAGAAGTTTTTTTCAGCCGCCCTCGGGACCCCCCCCCCCCCCCCCCCCCCCCCCCCCCCCCCCCCCCCCCTATATCCGAAATTTTAATGCCGAAACCCCCTTGCTCACAGATCCCGGTGGCGTCGTCATCACTTATGTAATTCATCTGTGTTGAAGCTTCCGGTCCGTACTGCTGTGTCAATCCTCCATTCAGTCAAATATCGTCCGGGGTGGTCATTTATCGTTGCATGTTACACCCTAGATTCAAGTCTGAGATGTTTTTCCGCCACAAGCCCACGGTCGTGAACAACCCTCTACTCCCTCGCTCCAGGAGGCTCCGCAAAATCCCTTTAATCTTAATGTTACGGCCGATGTCTCTGACCGCGGAGTCGGCGAGGGTGATTTTATTGTTCAAGGCTTCAAGCTCATTGCACGCATCTATTACTCAATGTACATACAGGGCATGAAGATCCCCGGTTATAAACTCTGAATCTGACATCACCGTAGCCAAAGCGTATCTTGTTTTAAAGTTTTTTGTTCAAAGTTGATGCGATCGGCACTTGCCGAGTGATTGCCGATTTTTTCCGAGGCCACGGGATCGACGCCTTTCCTCTTCTCCACTTCAACTTCCCTCGTTCGCGATGCCTGTTCTCCATCCCCGACTTTCTCGGCTCCATCTTCGTGTTCGTGCTCCTCTCCTGGCACCTGCAGGCCTGGAACTCAGGGACGTGCTTCTACATCGGATGTGGGTCCGGCGCCCTCGCCTGCCTCAGCCAGTTCGTCAACTCCATCGCGCGGAAGGACAGCGTCCTCAATAAGGCGCCTGTGTGGCGTGAGATCTCCTAGTCCTCCCCTCCCTTCTTCACCAAGTCCAATGGAAACTGACGCGTTGCAGCGATCCGCATCATGATAGTGGGCGCGTCGGGGGGCCTCTCCGCCGCATGTACCACATCGCCAGCGTGCGCACCGTCGTCATCACCAAGGCCGAGGTGCGCTCTAGAAATCTTTCTCCCCGCGCGCAGAAATAACCCGCAGTCCTCATTGACTCGCTCATCTGCGGGCTCTTCCCCGCGCTCTATGTCGCGTCGCAGTACACTGTCGTCCACGGGCACCGCTTCAACGTCTACGAGCAGATCAGGTGCTACCCCGCGCTCTACAACTCCGTCCCCTGTACCTCTTCTCCGTGATGTGGGCGCCCCTCTTCGGCCACGCCTCCGCTACCTACGGCGCCCTCGCCCTGCGCGCCTTCTCTCAATTCCTCTCCTCGCTCTCTTCCTCCCCCTCTTCCCACTCTTTAACCGGGCTCACCCCCTCCCACTACCTGCGCCTCATGGCGCCCGGTTTACCCCCGCCATCCTAACCACGCCCCTCGGCCTCTTCGCCATCTACCTCAACCTCACCGCCGCCCCCCTCGGGCCGTGGCGCTCCCTCGCCGACACGCACTTCATCTTCTCGCGCGTGGAGCAGATACCCGCCATCCTGTATAGGGGGCGGCAAAGGCTCGTGCTGGCGCTGGAGCTTAGTCGGTGGGTGAGTCTGGCGTGCGCGCTCGTTTTCTTCGCGTTCTTCGGCTTCGCCGTCGAGGCGAGGAGGCGCTACGCCTTGTTCTTTGGCGTCGTTGTCTCCGCGTTCTGGAGCGGTGCAGCGCGCCTCGGCGTGCGGCGCCCGGAGGCGGGCTTCCTCGCCGCGGCGCGCACCTTCGCGTCTTCGAAGGACCTCGGCGGCCCCTCCGCACCCCATCTCGAACCCCATCGCCATCGCCATCGCCATTGGCCTCCCGACCTACTCCTTCGACGGCACGGCTCCTTCACGGACGTGGGTTCCGCGTCGCCGAGCGCGTCTGCGTCGTCGCATTTCACGGACCTCGAGCGTGCGGGGTCCGTCGCGTGTTCATGGTCCGGGCATATACCTCCTTTTCAGCCTCAGCCTCACCTATACGGGCTGGAGACTCGGCGAAAAACACAACGTAATAACGAGAAAGGCAAGTAGGCTATCCATCATTTTTATTGCTTTCTATTACCCAGCATCTACTACCACTACAAGGTCGACAACTAAGCTACTAAGAAAGAGGGAGTGGAGAAGTACCGAGACAACAGCGAAGCGTGCAGCGTAGCGAAACATGAGGAAGTGCAGCGTGAAGATGGAGCACATGGGAAGCGTAAAGAACGAAGAGCGTCGTCGACCCGCGGCGGTAGTGCGGAAGTCGATAATCGTGCGGGTGGGTGGGAGGTTGCAGTACGACTGAGATGGGAGGAACGCAGATGAGATGCGTATATGGAAGATGAGCAGCCGCAATAGCAGGCTAGACGGAGAACCGGCGCGCGGACTCTAGCGTCGGCATCGCAGACGCCGCCGTCGGGCTAGCTATCAGCGTGGAGGGCGTGGCCGCCGTCATCGGAGTGACAGCAGTAAACGTGTAGTCGGAGGACGGCGGCAACGCGGGCATATCGAGCAGATGGAAGGGCGGGGACGGGAACGCGGCCTTTTTGTCCTCGAGGTAGTACGACTCTGACGCCGCGGATGGCTCGGGGTAGGCGGACACGTCGCACGACTCGGGGCACACCGTCGACGCGAATGAGGCGACGGACGCGGGGCGCGCGGGGGGCAGCGGGATCGCCACGGGCTTCGGGGGCTGGTACCGGCTACAAAAAGGGAGAGAGGGGGCCAGCTTGAACGGAGGACGAGGGAAGTGAGACGCACGCGGGTGAGGAACTTGAAGTCCCGGTGGTCGACGCCTGCGGCAAGAAGTGCCCGAGGCCCACCCGGCCGACTGCGGCGCGTAGTTCTTGCACGCCTCCTGCGCGAAGCCGAACGGGGGAGGGAGGGTAAACGCACCTCGGCGCGCGTGATGGTGACGGACTGCACGCTGGCGACAAGGTACAGCCGGCGCACGATGCAGAGGGAGGACGCGGGGATGCCGATGCTGGCACCCAGGATAATGCGGATGGCTGCAGCAAGGACAAAGAGACGCACAGATCTCGCACCACGGCGCTAAGTTGGTGATAGACTGCGCCCACACAATCGAGTTGATGAACTGCTTGAGGCAGGCGACGGCGGTCCGCAGCATGAAGTAGCACGTCCCGGAGTTCCATGTCTCGAGATGCCACGGCAGCGGAATGAGCGAGAGGACGAAGCCGATGAAGGCAAAGATGGGGGAATGGGTAGGCGTAAGGGTAGGATATGCTAGGGAGCGGGGCGGGGGAACGAAGGCAGAGGCACGGACACGCCGGGGCCATCAAAAGTGTCCGGCGTGTTTTCAAACTCCGATTGTTCTCAGTTTTTTTGTTCCTCGTCCGGCTCGAGGCCAGTGCCGGCCACGCTGCGCAAAGCACCCGGGGGATCCGATTGGCTATCAAATACGTCTGCTTGACTTGATTTCCTCGGCTGGTGGACCGTGGTTCTGGGCTTTGTATCTCGCGAGATTCTTGGTCTTTTCGCGCCGTCTTTTCATACCCTTCGAGTCCGCAATCTTTGTTTCTCTGTGTAGCTGTCACCATAACACATGACTCTACTTTCTCAGCAACTGGCCGCCCAAAATTCTAAAGCCCAATCAGCGATGATCATCCACTGCATTGTCTCCTCGCTTCTCGCTTCTCGCCGGCCACCGTCTTGCTTTCGCTTTGCCGGAATGCGTCCGAGCAGCCAATCACCTTCACGAGCGACCGCCGAGCGCCTGTACAGCTCTAGCCAATGCCCGATCTGCAAGCACACAGGCTTTGCACACGCTGCCGATGTCTGCGATGAGGACGGATTTAAATTCTGTTTTGTCCTCAGCGCCGTGAAAATCCTCAAGTCGATTCCCTCACGTATAATCTCCATCAGGAAACATGTTGCAAAATTCTGACAGTTGTTGAGAAGAGCATTATACCAGGGCGGCATCTGTGAAATTACAATATCCCCTAAACCTCGTCAAGCCAAACAGAAAGATCTGCCCTGGGTGATTGAAATACCTGTTTGCACAAGCTGTGCGTCTGTCAGAGTCGTCTCTCCGACGCGCAATTGTGTAAACCAATATTTCTCGATGAACGGAAGGTGCCTAAAAATGACCCTCCCCTTGTCGCCCTTGTCGAGCTCGTATATGACGCTTCCGACGCGGACAGCCCAGTGAAAGTGCGGTGGCGGGGGATACGACCCCAAGGATCCAGTACGTATCCGGATGACGTCTGGTGAGGCCAGCGGGCGAGAAACAGCGTAGACCTCTCTAACGATGTTTTCGGTAGACTCGGAGGCGGAGGCGGCGGGAGCATTGTCGGTGCGAATGGACTCGCTCATGCTGCTAGCGGAGTGGCCCATCTTGGTGGTACGGTTGTGAGGACTGACACGCCTTCACCACGGGGCCAGCAGGCCGTCGGAAGCTTCCACGCAGGCGTTTAAGTCATATTACAAGAGCGCGGTGGGCCACTTCGCGGCCCATCACTTCGGTGAAGGAAGTTGGTGCTGGCGATTGAGCGCTTGATTGGGCGCCTCAAAGTTTAAAGCTGATCTTTCGAAGATCTGGAGCCGATTAGCCTAAGGCGGCTTAATTTTATAAAGAGAGAAAAGAGATTGGACCCAGGTCTAGTAGTACCACGGCGGTCCAGCTGCGTATACTCTCTCCTGGATAGAAACAGAGTTTCTCCTATCTTTCAAGTGACTGCTGGCCCCGGGGCGGCCCCAGGGCTCTCGTCCGCTAGGAGCGAATTTGATGGTTCATTTATTCACGGCCGTGGGTGGCGGAAGTTGGGTGGATCAACCCTTGATGCGAGTTATTTGGGGCCGCATGAAAGTAGCGCCAGTGAAAGTGGAGGGGAGGAGGAGGATAGAGTCCGCACCGGGGGCGCCGAGGAGGTAGGATAGCGCCTGTAAGTAAGATCAAACCTGAGCGCAAGTTGACAGCTTATCGGCCAAGTTGAATCTTCGCAACGGAGCGCTTAGGATATATGCCGCAGAATGCCTGGGTGGGAAAAATTAGAGAAGCTCGAAGGATGATTGGGAGCGAGATTAGACCAACCTTCTCCGGGTCTTGGCGCTTTTACAGGGAGGAGGTAAATTATACTGACGCGGTCCGACAACTGGAACACGGAGTTTACTACGTACAGCATGGTAACTGATGTAGGCTAGAAGATACCTGCCCTATACATAGAACACAGATACTACCAAGAGGGATGAGGAAAGTTTAGGAGATCGATCACGGTACCCCCGGCCTGGTTCGGACAAGAGCAGGCAGGTCGCTCGGTTTAGAACCTCATGGGTGATCCGGTCAGATTCCTCGGACAAAGCATTAAATACCCGGCGGCCAGGTTCCGTTCAATCACTTTCAACTCAACAGTTCCTCCGGGCACGCATGCTGGAGTAACTACGAAGAGCGAAAAAAAATAAGTAGGATGAAAATAAAAGGCAAGGAAAATCCAGTAAGCAGTTGAACGGCCGGAAAGGGGCTACATACAGTTCAACAATCCAATTGATTGGGGATATATAGTGCTGGTTGATGACCAGTATCGGCACACTGTAGAAAACCTCGAAGGTTTCATACACCAATTTACCAAGAACCCCGATGATCTCTGGGTTGACCAGGAGGTCCTCGAATAATACACCGGGAACTCCGACTCGCAGGGGGGGGGCTTGTCCGGGAAGCCTGAGTTTGAACAACGCAAGTTTACAAGTGCCTTCAGTTGCGAACGCGCCAGAACAGTGGTGAGTATCAATAGAGAGTTTGCGCTGCAGCCATCAGCGCCACTCAGTGGCTGATTTGCAGTGCGCAGGCGAGTGGCTCCATCCGTCAAAAATAGCTCCCAGTGGCTCCAAAAGCCATCTGTGGGAATTTTTCGCGGGTGGAGCCATACGTCAGCGCACTGCAAATCAGCCACCAGATGGCGCTGATGGCTGCAGCGCTAATTTACTGCTCAAACTCCTCGCACACAAGAAAATTGTCGCTGGGGTTCTGATGAATTTAATCTTTACCCAGACGGACAGTGATTTCGTTATTTTGCGTGGTCAGAAACACTGCTTCTCGCGCCATTTCCTACTTCCTCACCAGAAAATTACCCACGATCTGCATGTACCTCTCCCTTTCCTCGAAATGTATCATATGGTTCGCCTCTTCAAACATAACCGATTCCACGCGCGGAATCTGGCGGACGAACGACGCGAGGACGGAATCCTGTGCCTGGTCGTACCACCCGTTCAGCAACAGCGTCGGCACAGCTATCTTGTGCGCGTCGGCGATCATGGACCGATTCTTGAGCGCTCCCCCGGCCTTGAACGCGGATGTGCCGGTCCTTTGGATGGGTCAGTCTCCCATGACCAACGGACACGCGTCTGCTAGACTCACATCATTACAGAGGACTTAGGGTCTTTTTGAATCCATCCGAACCCTTCCATGATGGGCGCTGGTATCTCATCCATCCTACACAGGTGGCGCGCGTAGAACTGCCCCATCGCGACGGCATACTCCTCACTGTCCGTCTGGCTTTTGTCCAGTACTTTCCGGATCTTCTTGAGGAGCTGCGCGCAGGGCGTTCTGCGCCTCAATCCACAGCGCCATCGACGCGGACGCGCTCGCTAGCACGAGGTATTTCAAGCCCGGGGGCCGCTGCGTAGCGTGGCGTGCGCCGAACATGCCGCCCCACCTAAGTACATGCAATCACCGGCAGTCCGAATCAAAGACGCTGAATCACCCGATGGCTCACGAATGGCCCAGGATATTGTAGTCGTTCTGAATGCCTAAATATCTGAGCAGATTATCGAGCTCGTCGAGGTAGAGGCCTTCCGCCCAGAACTTCGTGTCGTTCATCTTCTCCTGTAGATGCGTCGAGTATCCGGTCCCAATCTGGTCGTACACGACGGGCGGGATGCCGTAATTTTCCGTGAGATCGCAGAGGACGAGCAGGTATGCGTGACTCACGCCAGGCCCGCCGTGGAGCGCGACGAACGGGCGTGCGCCGCCTCGGAGGTCGCCGATGACCTTGTACCACGTCTTGCACGGCTTGCTTGCGACTGGGACGACGAACTCGACCTCCCCCTCAACTACCTTCAGTGTGGGCGCGGGCATGCTGGGTATGGATCTTCGCTGCACACCGCGCTTCTTATATCCACACACGCACCGGGGATAGCCGGGCGAACGGCGGCGACTGTCAAGGCAAGGGTTCCATCTTCTCACTCTCCTTCTGGTGCTCGAATCAAATCGTTCACGGCCTTTACATTTAGGATTTAGAAATCGGAATCGAGATTGAGAGCTGTGCCCACGACCCATGCTGACTGCATACTGGCTGCGAGGTCAGCTTCTAATTTTACGAGGCACCAAGTGTGAACTTATGAGTGAACGCACTCGGTGCACGCCGCTATGCATTGAATTCGAATATCTAGGAACGGAATCCGCTTGCAAAGACCCATAGTCCCGCGCAATCTGTAATTGCATCCGCTCAATACTTTCCTTAGTCCGATATATATGAAGGCCGGGGAGGCAATTGCAATGGCACAAAATTGATCACCCGAATGGCCACCGTGCCGCATCTGTGAGATTCTTGTGTGGTAACTCTACTGCATCTCTCTCTTGACTGCATTGTACTCTGAGCAAGCCTAGTCCTCAACGATAATGGAAGAGGTCCGACCTGATCTCCGCCGGTTGGCCCACAAGTCCCTCCGCGCGCATCCAGTAATCCTCCCCGCCACGCGCCCCACTCTGCCAGTCCTGTTTATACGTCAACGACAGCAGCGTCATGACCACACGCCCGTCCTTTGCGAGCGCGGCGATCTCCCCGACCGCCCCCGTATCGAGTTTGATCGCATCCCGCAGCGCAACGCTCCACAGCAGGACGAGGACGCGCAGCGCCGGGCAGTACGCAAGCACCCCGTCCACGATGGATGCCGCTAGCATGGTGTGCGTGCGCGTCGCGAGCGAGAGGTCGAAGGAGAGGTGCGTCAGGTGCGGCAGACCCGCAAGACCTGTATAGTCCGTCCACGCGCCGTGTGCGTCGTCCAGGAGGTCGAGGTGCGTTATCTGCGTGAAGAGCGGGTGCACGAAGTCGATTTGGGCAGGGGCGAAGAGGTTCGCAAGGTTGATGCACAGGCGCTGGAGCCGCATCACGGAGAGCCGCGGGAGGAGCCACGGGCGAGGATGATTGTCATCGTTGATCAAAACAAGGTTGCGGACTCCCGTACAGATTCCAAGCATCGTCTCTATCTCTTTGTGCAGGACGGCTAGGAGCCCGTAGGAGACGAAGAGGTGGTGAACGTGCTGGTGAGCAAACATCCGCGGTTTAGAACGCATTCTGGCGAGGAACTGATCGACTGGAAAACAGACGTGATCTGGCAGGGGATCGCGGAAGACAACCACTCGGTATAGCAGCGGCTCCAGCCTGGGATAGTCTCAGTTACAGTTAGCCACCGTGATGCGAATGCGAGCGCACCATGTCTTGACTTGGTGCCCGACGAGGAGCAGTTTGGGGATAGTTTTTGTGCTCGACAAGGCCGCAAACTCCAAGATTTCCCGCTACAATTCAGGCGGGAGGATAGGCACCGGAGGCATGGCTGTGGTGGAAAGAAGGAGAGCGTCTCACATCAATTTCTTGTCAGATGTCCGCAATGATCGGAATCCACTGTTCAAGTATCGTTCATGGTAAAATTCTGGATAAGCAAATGTGGTTGGCGATTCCATGCTCATAGACTACTAGAGCTTGGACATTGGACGCAACCTGACTTACATCGGCCCAAACCCGGGCGATATAAATGTGTGTTGTCAACGAGAGGACATCTAATCCTAGTAGAAAATTGAGAACGACTAGAACGTCATCGCGCGTTCGGTAAGTTCGCGTAATCGAGCCGCATGATTCATTTCGAGGAGCGGGAGAAGTACATGCAGGTCGTGGGCAGTTTCTTGATGGCTTGAAGGGTGGATGCGGGGTGGTCCCGCAGGAATTGTATTCAAAGTAAGACAGTGAGGACGCTGGCTGTGAACGAGTCGAGGCACTGAATCGATGCGAGAGGAATCAGAATACGAGAGCATCTTTCATTGAGTGGGAAGTGCGCTGCTGGAGACCCAGAGGTTGAGAAAGAAACACGTCGGTAGAACAGGGATTTTGCCCATTGTGTGTCGGAAAAACCCCATTTGGGTTATAACGGCTTGAGCAGGCTTACCGGCTCATACGGGATTACGATGAGTTATAACCTCGCGGGGGTGAGGTTATAAGCCATCTTGAGCCGGCATAAGCCGTGTAGGGTTTTGGGCGGTACACAGCCCGCTCGACTCGGGATTTGTACTCAATAAAATTTTCAGTCACTCGGATGTGCGCTTGTCGCAAAATATATTCAATCAAATTCATTTACACGCAAAAACATGGCTCCATCCACGCAATCTACAATGTAGAACACTTCGCGCGGTGCTCCGAAAATGGGACAAAGCAGTGCTCCCCGAGTAACATGCTCCAGCGCGATAAATGTTGAACCCGGGCTCCATTCGCGCATCGGGCAGTCAAAAAAAGAATAGTTTCATCGGAGCGCACACTAGAAACTGAAAGTCGGACGCACTTTGGGGCCGCAGTGTGTCAAGCTTCTCCTTAATCTCTGCAAGATCTCCTTCGATGGCTGAGAGGCGATTGTGGAGAGTACGCCGCGCACGACGTCCTTCCAGCACAGTATTTGAAATGGGTGAGAGTGGTGTACGGTGAGGCGGAGGTGAGCTCGGCGCGGATTTAGCCGGAAACTTGTTGTGCGCGCGACGCCGAGCTTCACGCTCGGGTTCGGAGTCGGAGGCGTGCGTCGTATCCGAGTCAGTACGGTGAAGCAGAGGCATTCTTGCGGAGGTGAGTGTGCTGAGTACTCAGAGTAGCCTGAGTTATTAGCGAAGGATCAACGAGGTGGAGTGAGTGGAGCAGGTGATGTCATCGCCTCCGCGGCTATATGAACCGCAGCACTGTGACACCGTGACTCCACCACTCTTTCCTCTGCACCACCACCACCCCTCCGCTTCGAGCCCCCCCCCCTCTTCCGAATCTTCCCAGGTATGTGCTTCCTCGGTCACGGTGCCGGCGCCGACACTGATTGTGAACCCATTCAGCCTTGACTATGATCTATCTCCGCCCTTGGTACGTGCTACATCGCACCATTGCTGATTCCAGCTCATGTTCTTCTAGGATTTGATTGTGGAAGTCCGCGCGAAGGTATGTGTTCTGTTCTTCCTTTGCCATAGTTAACTAACCCTACTGTGCTCAGGATTTTGCCCCCCTCCCCCCCCCGCGCTCCCGCTTAACTCAATGACGCCGCGGCGTCCCGCAAATATGTCCTGTATAGGGATCGTAGCATACACATGCAGCATTTATATTTATATATATATATATTTTTTTGAGCTGCGCGGTAGCTTAGTTGCAACGGTTCATAAGCCATTGTAAGTTGATATGGGGTGACGAGCGCATAAAATACGGTATATGCCACGCTGTGGATTACGACTGAATACATTAACTTCAACATGTGCTATAAGCCACCCCAAAAATTACGGGCTTACAACGGATTGTGAGCAGATATGATCCGCTATAATGCGTTCCCGATTTTTCCGACATGTCTGTGCGGATGCCATGTTTCAGGAGCGGACAGTGTGAAATTGGTGTGAAAATCAAGCAAGACAGCGGCAGGGCAAGATGCACAGAGTCGTAGTATACCTCGTCACTTCGTAGGATAGGCAAGTTCGTCAGTTGATGGCAAAAGGTCGTCAGATCACAGCTAAGCGACGGAAAGCTCGTCAGAAGCGGTCGTGTGTGCCACCGCGTACCCGGCCAATACTGGTGGTTAAAGCTGACACCCCATCATGTTCTCACAGGTCGAGATGGATGAGCTCTCTTTTCCGGGGTTATATTGGGACGACAGCAGCGAGGCACAGCGGCGGTACGCATGCTACCCCACGCACATCCTTCGCCTTCAATGACGCTTCATTCAGATCCACAGTGGCGCAGGGAAGTTCGGCTCCCGCTCCCGATGTAATGTCCGCGTTCGGATTCCCAGGTACATGTAGAGCTGTCAGTACCCACACACTTCAATCGGTAAAGTATTGTTTCGTTCGAGGGGTTCCATTATGCTGAGCTCAAAATTTTCAGTGGGATCCCCAACCTATTACATCTCACTGATGCGGACCGGAAACGCCTCTTCGATCTTAAATATTTGAAAACACGAGAGGAAGTTGACGCCTTCAAGATCTGGATTCGGACGCTCGCTGATCCGCAGGGAGTGCTCAAACGTATGCTATTTTATTCCCTGTCTTCTTTCGCTCATTTACGATGCAGGATGGTGGGAGCACAAGCTCATGCACCATTGGTTGCTCCGCGGGATCACTCAGTGCCTCTCAAACATCTCCCTTGAGCGATGGAACACGATGGAAGCAACCACCAACCTCGGTGAAGCACAGCATGCCTGGAATAACGCTCAAACCGGGATCTCGATGGGTGTTATTCAGTCTTTCAAACAGTGAGCTCTCGTCCCTTCAACAGTGCGAATATGGTACTGAGTCTGATCAAGATACGAAGAACTCGACATCCGAAGAGCCGAGGAAATTCGGCTTCGCAAGTCCACTGCGATCCCGCAAAATACGCGGAATGAGGTATCTCAACGTTACGCTGCCCGGACTGCGCGGCAGTCCCGAAATTCTGACAAGGCAAGACGCACTCATGCTGCTGACTCAAATGTCGCCGCCTTGCAGGCGGAGCTTTCGGAAACGAGAGAAGAGCTCAGAACCGCGCGCAGCGACGCCAAGGTACGATTTCTCGGTGCTTCTCTCTTGAACGACTTGACTCAAACAAATTTCCCAGGCCGAGCCCTCGCCAGAGACGACTCTGCGTGTTCGCGAGCTCTAAGCTACTGTGGTAGACGTCGAGGCACGGCTCGAATTGGCCAAGGGCGAGGCAAAGGTAATACAGCTTTTGTTTACTACGGCGACGTTCAAAGCTTACATTGCTCTAGTCCAGTTCCTCAGGTCGTGTGCGTGCATCTAAAGCTGCTGTTGCCATCACGACATTGGATGTGGCTACCGACCCAGCCGAACCACAACCAGCTCAACCAGCGAGTGATGACTTTGGGCCGGCAACAGGTGCGACCGCAGGGTTGCCGCCTTCCGTTTTCCTGCCATCCGTTCCCGCACCTGCCACAGGTGGTTCGGATGTTGCAGGTCCGCGTCGTGTGTCAGCACGCAAGCGCGCGCAGGTAGATTCATCTGCGGAAGATCAACCGTCCTCGAACAAACGCCAAAAAAAGCTGGGGGATCCACTCGCCGGGTGGGTGATGCAGGATCCCGACACCGGTGAGAAGCTCAGTGGCATGAATGGGTTGAGCGCTATCCGGAGGAGCTCGAACGGCGTTATAAAAAGGATCACGAACGCTACCTTCAGTACATTTCGCAGCCAGTGGATTCATAGATTGGGTGTTTGTTGGATCTTGAATATTCATTTGTGTTGAGAATTGAAGCGCTTCTGACTATCTCTGCTCGCGACGCCTAGAGGCACACAGATACGTACAGGCAAGTTGAATAAATACCGCCAAGTTGAATAAATACCGCTACCGGAAGTTGTATTTGAAGTGTATCATCTTTTGAAGTTCCTCCAATGCTCTGCACTGAGGAGTTACCGTTTGCGCTGCTGATTTTCCTGTTTAAATCTCGGAGATCTCCCTCTCACCAGCCCGTCGTGATTTGCTACCTTGGCTTGGCTTGGGATTTGCTACCTTGGCTTAGACGGCAAATATTCGGTCTGGCTCGGGGCTTGGTACATTTCAAGAGTCCTTGCAGCGGACTATTTATCGTAGAAAAGCCTGAATGAGTTACAGAATACATAAATTTGAAATACACCGAGGTCGGTTGATCAACTGTGTACCAGATGCATCCAGACGCAGACACAGCTCGGGGTACTCCTAAGCACTTGTTCAGATCACCGGCGGTTGTAAAATCCAGACTCCCGCTTTCCACCGGGCTTGGATTTGAAATGTATGTACTTTCCGTCATTTTTTTTAAAATGTTCCGTGTTGCATACGCTATATCCAACATGAAGTAATACAACCAATAAGAGCTAGGGAACCGCGAATGAAAGGTGAGATTCAGGACGAAGGCGTTCAACAATTGGGCAGAAACCTCACATTTTCCCAAGGTCAGTGCCGCCGCAAATGGCCTGGTTCCTCTGACGAAAATGATGTGGAGGAGGCGCCCCCAGTCCACAATGATCGCGTCCGACCTAGTTCTTCGTTGTCGCAAAATTCAGCATGCTCGGACTCCACTAGAACTCCACTAGATCGTCGTCTGACTCGCAGTCGGGAGGAGGAGGAGGTGACGATGAGTTGGAGAGTCGGACAACGAGCATGACTTGGGGCGAGAAGATGGGGATGGTTTCTTAGAGGAGGAGGTGCAGGAGGGATACACGGTGTTGTGATTTTTTTTTATGATCCTCTTGTATTTTACTAGTGAGCACAGTGTTTTCACAAAGCACAGTGCACGTGTGAGAGCTATAAAACATGGGGGCCGCCTTTACTGACACTAAGAAATTCATATTCCTACAGACAGGATACGCTGCGAGCTTCCACATCAAAGAATAGTGTTGTTCAAAGTTGCTCCTACTTGCGCTCCTACTTGTGCTCCTACTTGTCTCCTACTTGCCATTTTACAGCCAAAATGTCACAAACAAAGGAAAAACTGGACTGAGTAGGAAACCAAAAAGGAGCAACTTTAAAACCACCCCCCCTGTATTTTTCAAGTAGGGAGCAAGTAGGAAGACTCTCCTACTCCAAAACACTGCCAAAATGCAAGTAGGAGAGCAAGTAGGAGCCCTTTCTTCGCAAAAACGAGCCTCTTGGCCTCCTACTTGCCTCCTACTTGTGCTCCTACTCATGCTCCTCTTGGTGTAGGAAGGCAAGTAGAAAATTGAGTAGGAGCGCGAGTAGGAGGAAAGTAGGAGCAACTTTGAACGACACTAATATAGTCAAAGCTTTGAAGCTCCTGAGCAAATTACAATTCGGTCCTCTGGCGCGAAGTGGCTGTGCTCCACCGGCGCGCACATTCTCAATGTAATGGAGAGGAATTCCTTAATCCCAGCCAAGGAATGACTTTCCAATAGAAAGAACTCGTTTAAAGTCGATTCAAAATATCTGCACGGGGGCCCCCATGTTTGGCACGAATTTAAGGCCATTTGCTCTACGATGATGTAAGCTCCCGGATGTCTCCGGAGGTGCCTGATATACGCCTTATATAGCCTTACAATTGCAACCCAGCTTTTTAAATCTTCAGCCGTGTGATATCAACCTTACAGGGCCTTGCCAGGCCGCTAACAGCCATGTGCGCTCCTATATGACTTTGCAAACCCAATCGGAAAAAGTGAACCTCAACAAATCATGATCATAACACATGTTCGTGATGGGTTGTATGGACCTGAGTCAAATGTTCAAATACAGTGCTTTGAATGTCATGGATTTGTAATTTGAGGTTCATTCTGAATATTTCCCCGGGACCCGGTTTGTTCGACGGATTTTGCGCCAACACCTGTCAAACTTTTGATCCGTGTTCGGTTCACAACCACCTGCCAACCGCCGACAATGTTTCTCCTCCCCAGGTCAGCTCTGCGGTCCAATAAACACCGTAAATATTCGCTGAGACTCTTTCAGTCATCAAAACCCGCGCAGGAGCCCATCAGAATGTCACGGTCTCCGATCAATCCATCAGGCACACCTGTTGTCACAAGGTGTTCTCGACGCTCGTCAATGCTCGTCAATGGGACACTCAACTGACGAAGTTGCCCATTCAGAGTGCTAAATTTGGCTCACACAAGGCTCGGCTCGCGATCTGACAAACTTACATACCAGGTGACGAAGTCTCGCAATCCTACGAAGTGACGAAGTATGTGAGGACTCAGATGCACAACCACTGATGCCACCGATGGAATGATCCGCATTCCTCCTACGACGGGCGGCGCGCCTCGGCATCTCTCCGCGGTTGAAAGACAGAGAATACGGAGATCGTCAAAAACATATATCCCGTCTCTATCCTGTGTCAGCTCCGTGGGAGATCAAATCTTTTTCAATAATCGTTTGATGTTTGATCAGGGAGCTAGTCGTCTTTCCATGTAAGTGGCGCGTGGGCGGGCTGTCGACTCGGAGGATTGAGATCCTGGACGGGACCACACTTCCGGCTCGCCTGACGTCCTCGGTACATATCCAGCTGTTCTGTTCTAAACTTAAAATCCCACGCCTCCCCACCTGCATCCTGCCCTGCACCGATGAGTCCCGGTCCACGCGTCAACATCCTCAATTTTCCATACGACGGGGGACACCGTCACTGGCTGGATGCTCAATGGGTCTCTTGTAGGCATCTGACTGACTGATTCCAAAGGTGCGTGGATACCCGAGTTCCCTGATCGACGGGAAAAACAGATCGTCATCGCCTCAATCAACCTCATGACCATGGCGAATCGAGGGGTGGACGCTGCACATGTACAGCGGCCGTCTCCCAGCCAAGGGCACCAAGCGAGCTGGCATCACTGATAAACCCTCGACGCGGCCGACGGACAGTGGGCCCATCCCTAAAATGACCGAATACCGCGCATGGTGCGCAACTCGCGGAGGACCTCGTCGGGCTTTGAACGATGTACCTCCCGGCATGGTTAACGGGTGCTTGACCGCGACGAAGAGCGGGCTCCAGGTAGCGTCCTATTCCTGTGTCTGGATAAGGTGGTTCCGCCGAGGCGCGCAACACGGACGGTTGTTCGATCTGTGGCCTCTGAAATATTTTGCAGCTGATGCCGGAGCAATAATCAACAGATAAATGAATCCACTCAACGGTCATCTGCGGAAACGGACGGGACCTCACCACGGTGCGGGATTGCAGCGACATCGCAACGGCCTGCGGTTCATATCCTGCAACGTGTGTCGTATTGGGGGGGGCGACTGTAATTGGAATGAATGAATGCGCGGAATCAGAAATATAATCATATCGGAACTTTGGCATCCCCAGGGCGTGGGCTGCGGGCATTGACGGTTGATGGCGTTCTCAGACTCCCCACAATCTTCTGTGAGGAATGGGGCATCTGCATTGTGCGACGTTAGACCGGCGACTTCAGTGCTGGCGCGCAGTTGGGCTCGCGCTGAAGGTCTGAGATCCTGGGTCCGATGCGTGCGGCGACGTCGGCAAGATACTGTACACTCACGTCCCCGTTTCGGCTACGAGCTAAGAGGATGGTGAGCCGCGTGCGCACAGAAATGAAGGGCCATTGCCATAGCGTTGGAGCGCAGACCGTTCACCCGCCGAGTGAAGTCGGCGATCTCATCGTGTCACATTAATATTCTTGGAGAGCTGTTGTATTCCTTGAAAAGCTTTAAGTTTATATCGCTGGATAGCTGGTTTAAATCGCTGAAACGCCTCACCAGCAAGATGGGCGATTGGTACAGAGGAAAGCCATGCGCGTTGAAATGGGCCGAGGAGGCAGCCAACCATTTGATTTGAATCCCACCGCCAACTCCGGCGCTGTTTAACAGTGTACTGCGACCCCCTTTCCAGAGACTTCGTTTATTGTTTCTACGCGGTAAGGGCCATGCGAAACTAGGGAGTTCGGGTGTAGATAGAGGAGATGAATAGGCTTGGAAAAGATGTGCCCTTCATTTACATAAATTACATTACTTTGTTGTCGTCTTACTCGGATATTCCTCTAATCCCGTGTCGGGTTTCGGGTTGCCAGCTCAGTTCAAGAAGCAATCTACAGCGCATCCCAACATCTAGTTCTCTACAACATTGCGTACAAACAATAAGTATCAAGTCCCTCACCAATATAAATCTAAACACCCCCTGCCTCCTTCCGCATCTCGATACCCCCCGCCCCATTCGCCCGTTGCCGCGAGCTCAAGAATCTTGTGGGCCACACGACGCAATAGAGGCTCATGGCAATCCACAGCGGCAGCGAGTCGAAGAGGTAGAAGTAGCTTTCGTGGACGGCGAGGAAGCCGTTGTACCTGCCGCCATCGTAGTAAGGAATAAGGAATAAGGAGAAGTGCAGGGAGTACTGACCCGCCAGCGAACTCGGCGATACGGAAGATGGAGCGGACCTGGGGGAGATGCAGCGTTAGTCGGTGCATTGAGAAGATTGGGATGGAAGGAGAATGAAGACGCACCAAGATCCCGATGCACGTATGCAGAGCGTCCAGAACAGGATGCGCCAGTCGCCGACCTGGTGCGTGCCGAGCAGCGTGAACGGCTTGCTCCCCGCCGGCGGCGCCCATGCGGCCGGGAAGCGGGTTTGTCTGCCGTCGAAATAAGGAATCAGCAGGGTGGCCTGTGGGGACTGGTAGACGACTCACACGCGCCAGCCGAAGACGAGGATGAGGAGTGTGAAGAGCGCGAAGGATGCGAGCTGGAGACTGAGGCCGATCATAGTGATCTGCGCTGTGTGGTAGCAACGCGCGGACAAAAGTAGAGGGGAATCGATGAAGGGTACGCACCTTGTTCCGATATTCGCGATGCCCGCGTTCTTGGTCGCGGTGAGCCACCGCCGGAAGCCTGCAGGAAGAATGTGATGCCGTCGCTCCAGACGAAGAATTTCACGATACGCGACGGGCGGATGAGCAGGCAGCTCTGTGACACCTCTTCGGGGAACGTCGATGCCAGGCGCACGAGGAGCATGTATTCTGTTGCGAGGAAGGCACAGGACTTGAAGTCGCGGTGAGTGTGCGGAATTGGCAAGGGAAGGTTAGCATAGACGCACAGATAACAGGATCAACTGTGATTGGCATGGTGAGATTCGTCGACCAAAGCAGAAGAGCAAAGGAGATGCACACCATGTCCATGATAATATAAAGCCCGAGGGAAAACGGTGAATTCGAGAACGCGATGCGCAGGACAAAGCCGGCGGCCATTGCTTTGACAATCCCGTCAACATGAAACACCGAGCTGAATAATGGACACTTACCAGTCATCCCCAACGTCAATGTGAGCATGAATGGCCGGCGCTCTAGTCTGAAGTACTCTAGATGACGGTAAGTGTTCCGAATCTCACTGCACCTCAGCTAGGACTCACGTATCCAGTGAATAGCGGCGGAGAGCGCGTAGAATGCGAGGGCAATAATGGCGGGGAGTTTTTTCGGTGTGAATCCACCGCTGGAAGGCATGGCTGTCAGCGTGTGTTCAGCACCGTTGTAAGAGGGGCAACGCACATCGGGACGGTCCTCTGGGCGGCCAGAGCCGACGCACGCGCCGCGAACAAAATGACGGAACGGAGAAGACGGTTGGTCATCGTGGGGGAGGAGATGAAGAGAGCTGGGGTCAAAAGTTCGTGCTCGGCAATATAGGGCGGGAAGGTGAAACCGGCGAGGCATCTACTAGACGCCTCGCTTGTTTTTCTCCGCGCATTTATAAGGAAAAGAGAGTCGAGCCAGAGGCGCAAGAAGCGAGTGCTAGAGGCCGTTCGGTGAACATAGGGTCGAGATCTCGTCCTACGAGCAAGTCCTGTGGAGGCAGCAGGAGAAAAGCAGAAGCTCAGCTTAGGCTCCGTAACTGTGATCGAGCGCATTGATCCGAAATCCCGATTGCACCCGGGGCTCTCTGCTTATTAATCAATGTCCAAGGCGACCTTCGGCCCGGGCGGCGTTGGGGCGGCGCATCGCCAGCGCGAAGATCAGTGGCTGTGCTCTATCCTGGACCAGCTCTGAATCTTCTGCTGCGCCGAGAGCCTCCGACGCCTTCTCCCTCTGCATCGCTATATCTCAGCCGGAGCTCATATGAGTTCATACATTCAGATTCCAGGCTCCTCGGACGCCGAGGTCTGTTCAGGTCTGTTCCCAGACTTCATACTCGTGGTGTCTCTGGATGGACGAGTGCCTGCCAGTAAAACTGTCCATCTACTTGGACTACCGCACTTCGATGATCCTTCACGAACAATCTGCCATCCTTCGATCTACTTGGATGGTATTCAACAACAAATGAACACGCTCGGCATGCGCCGGCAGCGGGCCGGAATCCCGGCTGGACCTGTCACAGATTGATCGGACCGTGACGCCCCATTGTTTGTGTGACACTCTTGTGCATTGTACTCGGCTCTTGTTCTCCGCACACCGTTAAGATGGGAGGAATTTATTGTCAAGCAGAAATCCTCTGCACCCTCTCTTCTTCCCGGCCGGCTCCAACTTTTACCTTCTCTGCGCACGATGCTCGACGCCTTGTACCCGCTCTTCTCCATCTTCGCCTTCCTCGGCTTCGTCCTCGTGCTCGTCCCCCTGCCCTGGAACCTCCAGGCCTGGAACTCGGGGACGTGCTTCTACATGATGTGGGTCGCCCTCGCCTGTCTCAACCAGTTCGTCAACTCGGTCGCGTGGAAGGACAACGTCCTTAATAACGCGCCAGTGTGGTGTGATATCTGTGCGTCCCCTCCTTATACTTCCTTCTCGGTGCGCGGTGTGCTGACGCGCTGCTGCAGCGATAAGGATCACGATGGGCGCGTCGGTTGGCATCCCCGCGGCGTCGCTGTGCATCAACCGCCGTCTTTACCAGATCGCCAGCGTCAAGACCGTGTCCATCACCCCAGCGGAGGTGCATCCCTTTCCTCCCTTCCTTTCATTTCATCTCTGACAACCACACAGAAACGCCGCGCCTCCCTCATCGACGCGCTCATCTGCGTCCTCTTTCCCCTCGTTTATGTCGCTCTCCGTGCGTCCTCTCCCTCTTTCCTTTCCCCGCGCTTCCCCGGCTAACGGAACGCAGAATACATCGTGCAAGACCACCGCTTCATCCTCTACGAGCAGATCGGGTGCTACCCCGCGCTCTACAACTCCATCCCCATGTACTTCCTCTCCATGATCTGGCCGCCCCTCCTCGGGCTCGCCTCCGCCACCTACGTCGCCTTCGCCCTGCGCGCGTTCCTCCGCCGGCGCACCGCCTTCGCCCAATTCCTCGCCCCCCTCTCCTCGCCTTCTTCCTCTTCCCACTCTCCAAACGGGCTCACCCCCTCCCGCTACCTGCGCCTCATGGCCCTCGCACTCACCGCCGCCCTCCTCACTACGCCCCTCGGCCTCTTTGCCATCTACCTCAACCTCACTGCCACGCCCCTCAGCCCCTGGCGCTCCCTGTCCGACACGCACTTCATGTTTTCCCACGTGGAGCAGATACCTGCTATCCTCTGGCGCGGGACCCCGAAGCTTGTGCTGGCGCTCGAGCTCAGTCGCTGGGGGGGGCCCGCGTGCGCGCTCATCTTCTTCGCGTTCTTCGGCTTCGCGGTCGAAGCAAGACGGCACTACGCGCTATTCGGCGCCGCGGTGGTGGCGGCGTTTTGGCGGGGCGCAGCGCGGGTGGGCGTGCAGCGTCCAACGTCGGGCTTGCTCGCCCCCGCGCCCGTGACGAGCAGCTTCGGCTTCGCGTCCTCGAAGGGCGGCTTCGCATCCTCCAGGGCCTCCTCCAAGGCCCCGCTCAGCACCGCAAACAAACCCATCTCGAACCCAATTCCCATCCCCGTCGCCGTGGGCCTTCCGACCTACTCCTTCGACAGCACGGGCTCCTCCACGGACGTCGGCACCGCGTCGCCCAGCGCTTCGTCGCACTTTAGCGAGCGCAAGGGGGGCTTTGGGGAGAGGGAGCTGAACCGTGCGGGTTCCTCCGCGTCCGCATCTTCTGCGGCCACGTCGAGATTCGTGGAGCGCTTCGAGGGGGAGCCGGAGACGCCCGCCACCGCCACCTCGTTCTCCACTTTCGCCTCCACCTCCACCTCCACCGAGACGCACGAGTACGCGCTCCCGCTGCACGTCGCGTGGCACGACGCTGCGTACCCCGCGTCGCCTGCCTCCTCTGCGTACCCGTATATCGTTGGCGAGGACGGGGAGCACGAGCACGGGGAGGAGGCGCAGTGGAGTCCCGTGTCGGATGCGCATTCGATTTCGATGGACATGTTCCCCGTGCCGGTGCAGCCGGGGCGGACGCTCGTTTAGGCTCCGTTCGACGATGACGCTCCTTGACCTTGACCTCGCTCGACCTCGCTACCTTGCTGAGCTCGGGTGTGATGATGATGATACCGCCGATGGGCACCCATTCATTCCTTACTTACGCTTACGCCTCGCTACGACGAGCTACGCACACGCACACTCCTACGCTAAGTCCTAGCTATTACGACTAGCTTACGCAGACGTCTCCCATACGCTCACCCTCGGAGATACCCTCATTCCCTCATTCTCATGCATGTACGCACCACTGTATTGATAGCTCCCTCTCTTTCCTTTCTCTCTTTACTTTCTGTGATTCTACGAGATGAATACATCACGTTGATTGTAAACGCCGCGATGGAGCGGAGGCAAGGAAGGGAATGGAAGGAGTTGGGAAGGGAACGGGAAGAGGAGCCGGATTAGGAAGGCGGGCCACCGGATTGGATGACGTCATTCGTCAATTCTTAAATTGTCTCGTTCTCCTCCTCTACGACGCACGACGCCCGGACTTCGGCACGCGACGCTCGGTAGATGCAGCATGCATAGTTGGACTTCTCCCTCTTATCGTTATTGGCTTGCGCGGAGACAATCTGGTTCTGTCTGGTGTCGTTCTGGAGCATGCTTAATCTGTCTCGTCATGACTCATTGGGTGATGTTACGCGCGGGCGCTTCGCGCATGCATGCAAGTACAACACCTGGCAGCCAAATTTATCTGAGCATCCGCTCTTCAAGCCGATCTCTGGGTGCGGAGCGCATCCATCTTCCCAGGAACTTGTCTCTCTCACTCGCAAAATCCTCTCGTACATTGGTTAGTCGATCGGCCGCCGAACTCTGGGTGATACACACACTCGAGTAAATCATACCGGTGGCGTTGACCTACTCAGATTGTCCTGGAAACCTGCATCACAGTGCATTATTACATAGTTGGCGCACATCCTAGGTGCAGACGAATAGTTGCTCACATTTCGGGACGTTGCAACTGCGAATGTTGTACAAATTCCAGACGCCGGAGCTGTTTCGAATCTGCGTGCGAGAAGGCTGGGTGGTTCCGAGCACCCGCGTCTTCAGGCTTTCGGGGAATGAATGATATCACAGCGGGTCTTTATTAGCGATTTCCAGGTCCAACGGTCGTCGCTAGGGCTGGGAGCGGGACCTCGGCAGATGTGGAAAATTTGTCCTGGAAGCCTGAATCGTGTGCTGTCTCCTCTCTCTTGAAATTTGGCATGTGCATCTCCGGACAATAGCCGCAGTTTCCGCGTTCATCCCCAGGCCTCCCCCAACTTAGGAAAGGTACTTAATCCGTTACTCTCCGCCGTACATCGGCGGAGAGTTGAGGTAGATTTTTTTTTTTTTTTTTTTTTTTGGCAGATGTAGGTATTTTCGCATATGTGAGTAATTGATAGTGTAACAAGGACATCCATGGACACCGATGCAGAATCACCCTCCATGGTTGGCATTCCCTCCCCCAGGTCTCTCTTCCAGGATATTTTGCACTCAGGTCGTCCTGGAAACCTGCATCGGATTTCATTGTTAGCTGCCGTGCGTGTTGAGCAGTTCCCAGTGACTCCTAACCTGATGCAGTCATCCCGGAGTACGCGCACCCTACGCGGAAATAGTGTGCCGCAGTGCCGGCTGATCTTCGGATACTGACGGGCGACGATTGTCGTTTACCGCACCCAGACCCAGTGAGCAACATTTCTCTGTGTCAACACTGCCCGAACACGTACCGATGTCTTCTCATATCACAGATCATGCTTTCTGCTTCCGCACATGCGCCCATCTATCTTTGGTACAATCCATCCAGCATTTAACAAAGAGGAAGGAAGCCGCCGCATCTTCACCCTCCCTATGCCTTTCTTCCGCCCCATTTCCAGAGGGATTCTGTCGTATCGACTCGGATATAGTCCTCAGCGTCGTAAGATTCTAGAGTCCAATTTCTCATTCTTGTACTGACCTCGGCCCAGCTTACCCTTGGCGGTGGACGACACCCACCGTGCTGTGCACCTTCATCTTGCTGGCCGCCTTCCTTGCCGCTCTCAACGGTACACACTCAGTGCTCAAATGCCCCGATATTCACCGGGCATCTCCACAGTTCCGCTGTCTGCATACGAAGTCGTTGAAGAATCCATCTACCGTCCGAATGACACGCTTCCGCCCATCCCCTTCAGCAACCTGATCCCGCAAATGCTGCAGCAGCCAGCTGGGGGCTTCAGCCCGCAGATCTGGACAATTGGCGATACAGGCAATCTGAACAATTCTATGTTCAACTGGGCTATCACCACAGCATTCGACGAGCATAATTCGCAACCGGTTACCTCGTTCTCGTACTATAACAATCCGTATTCCGATGGTTGTGACGTCGTAAGCACTCATTCCGGGCTGGCGCATTCCGCTCCTGACCACCGTCAGACGGATATGACGATAAGCCTTACACGACCATCTGATAATTCCACTGCCTGGCCCATAGAATATACGGTGAGACGAGTGCCCATCTGGAAATCCATTGTTTAATTCGGTGGATCCCTAGGTTCATGTTACCTGTCACATCCCAACCTTGTTCACACTGAGTTGGAATGAAGGAGGAAACATACAGTTTGGTGGCAACCCAGCAGAACATGATTTCCACTCCTTTACCTTGGGTCTGGCGAGGAATTCAACATTTAGATCACACTAGCCGCTCTCTCATCAGTGGTCCCTCTCAGGAGGAGCACTTCGGAAACCTGATACTGTATGTATATTCTCCCCCAATATTTCCACTTTTGGCTGACAGAGATCTTGAGGCCCTTATCCCAGCTCTTATTCCCTCTTTCCGAGGAGCCTGACGCATTTGGGATCACCGTCCAGCCATGCTGCGATTGTGGTGAGATGACTACAGCCACTTCTGCTGAGCTTTCAACCCAGGCACCGTGCAGACTCCGTCACGCCCGTTTCAGCCGAGTTAATTCCTACTTTGAGTTCCCCCACAGCGAGCGTATATCTCCAGAGCCAAGTGATGGATTGAGGCTATTCTCTGGCAACGATACACACTCAGAGGCATTGAACACAATGTTCCTGAATACTTTCCAATCCCTCTACCATCTAGTCCGTCTGGAGGCTGGACTGATTCTTGAGAATCAGATCTATGCATCTCCAGAGATGTATAATCGCAGCATCGCCCCTGTGTATGTTCCCGGAATTTACCTCAATACCGGGGTGAACGGCTCCCTATCCTCTACCTCCAACGCGACCTTGATGGCCGAGTGGCAGGAATCCGTTCGTAGTTTCCAGGAGAGCAATCGCGTTCCTATCCTGCTCTACTTCCGATCCGTGCCACGGTTGAAGCCTCTGGGCTCGGCGATTACCAGCGTCTTCGTCTCCGTATTTGCCATGCTTTCCGTGCTGTGGACGATATTCAGCGTGATTGCGGGAGCCCTGGCCGGATCGTACTCGGGTAGGTTTTCCGTCAAGCTGCCAATTCCAAGTCATTGCTCACTCTTTCTGCGCAGATACCACACATGATCAAAACGATGGGCCGTCAATTTTGCGGACGTCGAGGAACTTGCAGGACCGCAAGACCGCCGTGGAAGGTGCATCATCTGATCCTGTGAGGTTTCAGAAATCGACCCTGTCTTAGAATCGGATGGCAGCGAGGCGAGCCTCTTTGCTCCGGAAAAAGAAGACAGCTCGGGATCACTGCGGACGCTGGTTGAGCGTCTGAGTCTTACCGGCGAGAACAACACCATTCGGACGAGCATTGCGATGGCGGAGATGCAGCTCTCATTGGCCCGCATGCGGCTCGCCCTGAGGAAACACCAGATCCTGGCGGATGGCGACACAAAAAATCGGAGTGATGTGGAAGACGATCTCACTGGTGCGCTGTGCTTTCACCAGTTCGAATCCCCTTTAACGCCTGAATGCACCTCTTCAGATTTGCAACGTCAAGATAACCACCCGCTTTTGGTGCAACGGTCCAACCGCAGGGCATCATTGGACTCGCTGGTCTGAGAACAATCAATATCAGACAAATAATGTCTCACCGCCTTGTCTGACCCCTTTCGAATTCAATTAATATTCGTTCCGCAACGCGAGTATCAATTACAGTAGACTGCCAGACGTCGCTGTAAGTTCTGAAATTATGCGCTGTATTTCTGGATAAACTGTGCGTACACTGCAGGATAAGATGACTGCTTACAAGTGTTGAGTTTCTGAAGGCCGCCATTCACAGTATGACCGCGCAACTATTGTTCAGGGTGGAACATTTGTATATGAATGAAGCCCTTGCGAAATTATGTACCGTCCCAATAGGGTCGTTCACAGCTCACTTTTTTCTCCCATTTTTTCCACCATTTTTTATTGGATCATTGGTTTTACTTAGTTTTTGCTCGGGATTTTTTCCCTTTTCAATTCAATGATGTAAAAAGGGTTGAGAGCTAACTCCAAAATACTAGACCATTTCGACTTCCGAGAGCTGTGGAGCCGGAACGATCCGGCTGCACGTGCAGCCTGCAGACGTCACCAAATCGACCATATACCCTCCGCTCTCTCTTCAATGCCCTTTTGATACATCCACCGGGCGGATGCTCGCCTCGAGCCCGTTGGTATTGTTCAGCCATTGTCACGGATAGCCAGTGTAAGTTGGCAATGAATGAGTGAGTGCTGTTGGTGTTTGGTTAGTATGTCGTCACTTCACATGACGCATGGCTCCACCGCCCACGAGATCGAGATGGTCTAGTATTTTGCAGTTAGCTGGAAAATGGAAGAAACAAAGCATCTAGGTGAAGAATTCATGAAACAGCAGAAAAGAGGGAAGAGAAAAGGGAAGAAAAATGGTCGGAAAAAGTGAACTGTGAAACCCTCGACGAAAGCTCCCTTTTTCTCTCCCTTTTTGCACTCCTTTTTTTATTTTACTTAGGTTTACATCCCTGTGTAGTTCAGATCCCTACAGAACATCTCAGGGGGCCTCATGAATGCATACATGGCATAACAAGGGCCTGCCCCCCACCTTGTTTGAATCAAACAGTTTGATGCGGATACATTTATTTGGCAAAAGGAACAAAAAATGGAACAAAAAATGGGAGGAAAAATGGAACCGTGAACGACCTTAATGTATCGCCCGGGCAGAATAAACGATGTCTGAGTTTTGGAAGCTAGGTCTTCCAGGTGGATCTCGCGCCTCTCTACGGTGTCTGGGGTCTATCGTGGGGAATGGGGAGGGGCTCATGGGGCAGGGAAAATTTCACTTGTGTTGTACACCGGGATGCCCCCTGGGAACCGCGTTCGTGATTCGGACCGTGCGCTGTAATGCTACCCACCCTACCTATCTACAGACCTCACCGTGCCCATAATTTGCCTTGTCCCAGAGGCCATCACGTTCCGGATGACTGCGAGCGATTGTAATTTGTCCTGGCCTAGAGCTTCCTAAAGGTACAAGACGCTCTCACTGCGCCGCGGTACACCAAGCGCCGCGTAGTCTTTCTGTCAACAAAAAAAGGGCCAACTCAGCTTGCTAGGTTACGATTTTCTAAGATGCCTCTCTTCCCTACTCCTGTGGTCTATTCCCTGCCAAATCTTGCTGCTCATTACATTACCGCTGTGTCGATTCTGTGTTCAGTTATTCTCCGGGGCGTTCCTTTATTGTTGCACGTTACATGTTATATTCAATCTGGGATGTTTTCCCCTGATAATCCTCTTATCCTTCGTTCCAGGCGCCTCTGTGTGATTACCCCTCATGATCCCTTTCGTATCAAGTTCGCGGCCGATGTCTCGCAGTTGGGGATCTCGGCGAGGGTGCTTTTAATCTTCAAGGCTTCAAGCTCATGGAATGCATCGATTTCTCATAGGCATAAAGATCCCGGTATAAACTTTGAATCTGACATCACCGTAGCGACGGCAGATCTTGTTTTTGTCAAGTTTTTGTTCAAAGTTGAAACGATCGGCACTTGCCGAGTGATTGCCGAGTTGTTCCGGGGGCACGGGATCTCCGCCTTTCCTTCAACTTCTCTCGTTCGCTCGATGCCTTTTCTCTATCTCCGACTTTCTCGGCTCCAGTTTCGTTCTCGTACCCCTCCACTGACACCTGCAGGCCTGGAACTCAAGGACGTGCTTCTGCATTGGATGTGGGTCCGGCGCCCTCCGACAGTCCTCCGACTCGCCTGCCTCAGCCAGTTCGTCAACTCCATCGCGTGAAAGGACAGCGTCCTCAATAAGGCGCCTGTATGGCATGAGATCTGCTAGTCCTCCCCTTCGAGTTCAATGGAACCTGACACATTGCAGCAATCCACATCATGATGGGCGCATCGGTGGGCCTCTCCGCGGCGCCGCTGTGCGTCAACCGCCGCCTGTACCAAATCGCCAGCGTGCGCACCGTCGTCATCACCAAGGCCGAGATGTGCTCTAGAAATCTCTCTCCCCGCCCCACTCGCCCCACTCACCCACGTGCAGAAACGACGTGCAGTGCTCATCGACTCGCCCATCTGCGGGCTCTTACCTGCGCTCTACGTCGTGGCGCAGTAAATCGTCCACGGGCACCGCTTCGACATCCTCGAGGACATCGGCTGCCACCCTGCGCTCTTCAACTCCCTCCCAACATACTTCATCTCCTCCATGTGGCCCCTCCTCATCGACCTCGCTTCCGGCGTCCACTGTGGTGCGTCCCCCCCTCTTAAATCTAAATTGAATCAACTAACACCCGCACAGTCCTCTCCCTCCGCGCCTTCTGCCTCCGGCGCGCCGCCTTCGCCTCCCTCCTCACCGCGCACCCCGCCCTCACCCCCGCACGCTATCTCCGCCTCTCCGCGCTCGCCCTCACCGACCTCCTCCTCACCGCCCCCCTCGCCGCCTTCATCATCTTCCTCAACCTCACCGCCTCCCCGTCCGCGCCCTGGGTCTCCTTCGCCGACACGCTCTTCGACTTCGGGTGCGTGGGGGGCATACCGTACTTCGTGTGAGCCGCGGACGGGAGTAGCAGGATTGCGGTGGGGCTGACGTGGTGAGCGAGGGCTCATTTCTTTCGCGTTCTTCGCCTTCGCCGTCGAAGCAAGACGGCATTATGCGGTGGTCTTTGGCCCCGCCCTTTTGTTTGTCCAGAATTGTACCAGTCTGCCTGTGGCAACGTGCTCGCCACAATTGTTGCTCCTTCGTAAGCAGACTGGTACCGAGTCTATCCGGCTGCCTCGTATCACTTCTTGGCGTCTCCCTCCTTGCGCTACCTTCGCGTACGCTCCGCCCTACGCGAGATCCAGGTAGCAGGAGGGTGCATGGCCAGTATATCCATACGTAGCAGTCAAACACAGGTGGGCCGCACGTACTGTGTAACGGGCTTTCGTCGTGCCTCAGGTGCGGACCGTCCCACCCACTTTTAAGCTGGAGGCTGAGGTCTCTGCGCGGTCGCCAAGCCGCGTTTCCTAACAGCTGCCGACCCCCTGCGCAGACTACCCCGTCTCGGCGCAGCATCGGACTCACCCTTCAGGGCGGTGCGCGCTCATCCTTGTAAGTTTACACATTCCGCGAGAAAAGAACAAAATCTTTGCGGGTTATTAGGCACGGCACATGGAACATAAGCAGCGCCAAGTTTTGGCCGACACACCGCAATAAATCATTTTCCCGCCATTCGCGGCCGCGGTACCTGGGGAGTCACTGCACCGGGATCTGCTGTCTAATATGCTATGTCTCGGTGCCCCCGCAGTCATTTTTGTCTGAATCTGTGATGTAGCTACTCCTTACGAGTGAGTGACTTGTACTTGAGCCAGACAGATGATGATCGCAGTTTACAGTTTGAGGGCATTCGTGAACAGCAACAGCTGATGTGTCCGCCACGCTCGGCAAAGTAAGCCACAACATACGGAACTCAGAGTGGTCATATTTCGAGAGCGTCTTTGGTTCAAGACATCATGACAAACGCATGGCCTGAAACTATGAAAGTACCTCTCCCGCGTTTGTTCGCAGTTAGCAATTATTGCGATGCCCACCACTCCCAGCTCTGAGGCGCAAGGCGAAACGGTGACATTTGTCCGGAATTGGACATGATTATGATGCTAACTTTGGCTCCTTCAAAGGCATTAGGTTGAGAAAAGGATATTCACCGTGAGTATTCTATTTAAAACTGAGGACACTCCACATCACCGACACGGAATTACGTAGGTAAGGATGTTGTCTCATCACGTTGGCCGATTTTTTCGGCGGGTGTGCGTTCTCACCCAGCATTCCCGCCTCCCAATGCAGGCCCCGGTATCACTCGCAAATCAAGACTAATGACAGTTTCATTCGTATTCCAGCATATAAAGAGCGACCAGGTTCCACTCCTACGATTACAAACACCCTGGCAACCCACTCCATTCTAATCCACCATGTTTGCGCTTCGTTTGGCCTCCTTGTTCCTGCTTTTCACTACCTTCGTCTCCGCGAGCCCCGAGCCCACGGCTGGTCTCGTTGTCGTGCGGCAGGCTACCGGCAACATCGAGACCGTCCTCAACACTCTCAAGAGCTCCACCGATACCATCTTCCCCCAAATCAGTACACATCCCTTTCTCACCAATTTCAGTTGTCATCCTAAAAATAAATCCCTGCAGCTACACTGACCGGCGACGTCACGGCCGACACGGACGTGGACGTGACCGTGCTGATCAACGACCTCACCACCGCCCTCAACACTGCTAGCTCGTCCCTCTCGTCCCTCGGCTTACGCATGTTGGAATTCCGAGTCCATCACTCGCTATCTCCGATGCCGTGTTGCGCCGTTGACTGGCGTATTAAGGCAACAGGTACTGTGCCTTAATCTATCCTCTTCATTTACCTTGTTCTGTGTTGTTCTTTCTCATTTTGGTAAAATACTCCCCAGTTGGTTTGATTCACCTACCTTTAGTTTAAGTAGTTCCAGACAGATTTTAGTATAACTACCGTGTAGTTTGCGAATGAATCCCCTGCGCGTTTGCGAGGGTCTTCTGCTAATCCCGAGTAAAGGCCGTGGTTACCTTTATTTCAACAACGCAAGCGTCAGACAGAGGGTGACGTTGCCCAACTTATCGCTGAGATCGTCACAGTTGGGTCGCTTCATCAGTGTCCGTAAACGCCCACTCAAGCTGTGTAATAATTGTGCAGGACATCACCAACTCGCTTAACGAACTTTTGGGAACCACTATTCCGAACCTGGACGGGCTCCTGGCCCGCGTTAACACGTCGCTCAACCAGGTCCTGATTGGCCTGGAGAACCAGCTCCCCGGTGTCCTTTCGCTGGTGGCCAACCTGTGCGTGCTCTCCTTCTCAGTTTTCCTGTCCCAGCGCTAACTCATTCCCAGGCTCCCTAACATCGCCGACCTCACGCAGCAACTTGGCCTTACGCTCCCCATGCTGTGGCTATAAATTAACCCCCTTTCTTCTCCTCTTTCGCGTGTCGCACCGAATCGAAGAGTAGAAGAGTGATTCCACGAACCGTGTACTTCCAGCCTCTTATTCACCGCAAAGTTTTGTTCAATATGTCGTTGAACCTGAATATTTTTGAGAATCCAGTACTCGAGTTGGTCTACCGAAGAGTGTCGAACAGGAGAGATAACGGATCGAACAGGTGCCGAGGGGACCAGTTAGTCGGCCACCTTAGTATTTACAGTCAATCCTCGGATGTTGTAGGCATCCGGACAGCCTCAGGATGTATTGAGCACTGGTCCGGTGTCCTATGATTCTTCGAACACCGGTTTCATTAATTTACATGGTGATCTGATGGTACAGTGAATATTCCTTCCGAGAACATACCAAAAACGGTAATTGACGGGTTAGTCGGCCACCGGCGTTAATACATGGTTGTTACCCGTTCTGGGAGCTCCAGTGCATCTGAAATTGTAGGGAGGTCGCGGGAGAAATATTAGACATACTCTGGCTGCACACGAAAGCTTCAAGGGAAGTATACAATTTTCCTTCTGGCATGCAGTCAGATGCCGAAACTCAGCACTGTTAACTAACCGGGGGTTGCACAACACAGAAAAGGCCTATGATGGTTCGAATCCGGACAAATATGGCTTACTGATAAGGATAGGAATATACCTGACCCAACATGTCCATCCTTAGGGCCCACCAGCTCCTCCAAAAATTACAGAAGTTCTGAACATCGAATTTAGCTGATTTCGGCACGCCAAGCGAGGAATCCAACGGGTAAAATGTTAACAAACTATGTCGGTTAGGGCATCAGCAATGAATTACTTACCAAGAGGCCAATATATTATTGCGGATTTCTCAGTGGCGGCGGGGAAGTCCGTATATAATTATTATGATTCAGGTTGCTCATATGTTCCATCGTTCGCTCGATGCCGAATAATTCTAATGAAACCCGGTTTCCCGTAACCTTATTGGGAAGCCGGGTTTCACGAGGAACCCTTAGTGATGGCGGCGGCAGTGCCGGATGGTGCCGCCCGAGATATCGAGACGACGAAATTTGCATATTTTCTGCAAGTGTATATTTGAAGCCATATCATATTGTTCGAAGGCGTTCGACATCCGTAACACCCCGTCCCTCGACTCCCGGGGCTATCCAGCCTCAAAACATGGCAGGTATATAGATACCAAATATTGGTTGAACTGCCCTTCACAGTGCATCCGCTTCTACACAAGTGTGCCGAGTACGTGGCCGAGTACACTGTTGTGGAATCAATAAATTGTATGTTGATTGATTGGTGATCCCGGGCCTGCGTGCGTGGGGAGCCGCCCAGGGACACCATACAGAGGTAACATAAGGTCGATTCAAGTAGGCATGTGTGCCAAATGGATGATTCTATTGAGGGACCCGGCTTCCATTGAAAACCCCACTAGCCGAGGAACTCGTTCGAAGTGTCTACTTGGCAACCCTTCGGCATCGATCAGCGATGGCCAACGGAGTTTGAATTTTAGATCAGTTGCCAAACGAAGACAAAGAACACGTCGCGCAAAACCCTGTGACTGACCGTAATGACGACTCTGGCCGTCCATGGCGCGTGTCCAGACACGCGAACAGGTCGCGGACCTTTTACGAAGCCTGGAAGACTTGCAGTACGTCCTCGTCTAGTATGCTGTCCGTGTCCGATTCTAACTGCTGATCTAGTCAAAGAAATGTGGATGAGAGCCGGCGGGAATAAATCATCGACCCACCTGTCATCTCACAAGGGTCGACCGCGCAAGAACCGGCTTACAAACGCACATGAGGGACGACAGAGAGGAGGTGGTGCGTATTCAACTGACACTCGTGCCAATGCGCCCGTCGAAGGAGAAGATCCGGATCCGGCCTCCAAAAAGTCTCATCCTGGGAGGACATACAAATGCTGAGTGGGCCACAGTTCAATAGGATTCCCTGGCAAAGGAATTCCACTCAGTACAGTGCGAGATCGAGCAGATTAGCTCGCCATCCGAGTCCCAAGATCCACCCGCAGGCGCGTTTTGGCACGTACAGTTCGAATTATTCACCTCTATGCTAGATCATGTGACAGGATGCCGGAGTGGCGAAGTGCCGCCTGGGCTGCTGCCGGTAAGCTGCCAGTAAGAGAAACCCTTTGGAATTCGGGTTTCCACACAACAGATTTTTGAAACAGGGGTTTCCATTGAAAGCAGGGTTCCTCAGTAGAATAATCCGTGCCAAATGGCGGAGGGAAGGCCGAAGCTCGAGGCTTTGGAGCACCGCTCACGGCTTGATCGCCGCGAACGGGTTTCTTATTAAACTTTGGTGGGGTTTCTGCAAAATTCCCTAAAGCGGGGAGGGGGAGGGGGGAGGCTTCTGCGTGAAACCGGGTTTCTCAATAGAATTATCCATCGATGCCTCTTGTCCATCTCCGACTTTCTCGGCTCCGTTTTCGTGCTCGTACCCCTCCCCTGGCTCAGTGGCTCCCCAGGCACCTGCAGGCCTGGAACTCAGGCACGTGAGGCCCCGTGAAGCTCCCGCCAAGGGTTGCCTCGAAAGTGGCCCTTTGAGGGCGAAAATTTGCGATTTTGTCGTCCGAAAAGTGGCTTTTTGAGCGGAAATTCTGGTGAAATCGTTGCCATTTGATTCAATCAATCGGCACGTCCGAGCGCCTTGGAACGTCTTCTGACGTGAAGCCCGCTTCTTCTCACACAGTTGTCAGGGCGAGGACTCCACGCCCATCATCCCTATGAGACCGTATGCTGCTTGCATGGCATCACAAGATTAATCCCACCGACTAACATGAAGCTTCCTGAGCAGCCTTCGTCTACATCCTTAAATAACTGCGCATGGGCCGAGCTAGGCTGAGCTGGCGTATTTAGCGCTCAATATTTCCTTCGAATGTGCCACTAGCTCTGATGTTGCTGAAATATGAGGGTGATACTGGGACATTATTATTTCCATTTCTGCCGAAATTTACACAGGTCTTTCTACAGTTTACACCACTGGTCCAACACTAAAAATACACACCTTCTGGAAATCTGTGTCATCGAAGATCCCTCAGGAAAAATGCACAGGTTACTTCGGGAAAAAATCACCGTATAAATCACCGGTTGAACCATCTCAGTTCACTCCGTTGAGGTGTGAGGGTTGGTCTGACTTCATGTTCCCTTCTTAGTTGAGAGTCTCGGTCATGTGTGCTCGGTTGAATCTGGATGAAACAGCCTTGTAGATGAAATCCAGGTCCATAATTATGGACAGATTCAACCCAGGGATCTCCTGGCTCCACTGGTTGACTGGAGATTTTAGGACACAGGTTTGTGGTTGATTGGGGGGGTCAGAACACAGATTTTGGCTGTTGACAAGGCAGAATCCCGGCACTATATCTGAGGGGATCCACAGAACAGGTTATCAATCCTTATGACAACTGCTAAGACATTTGCCTGCGACACAGAATGCCGAAAGGGCCGTTGAAGAGAGGAGGGAGTGACAATGGAACAAGGGTTCACAGATCAAATTTCCCAATAGGGATGTAAGTCGGCCTTTGACACTGCTGCTTCTTGGCGGAGGCACCAGCCTGTCAGTGTGTTTATTTCAGAACAATACGGTAGTGTGATTTTGAAGGGACCCAGGAACCTGTATTATTTAGATTATTGAGCTGTGTAAATCCCCATATCGATTGCTAGCCTGTGCATAAAACACATAAACTACTCTGAGCGGTGTAATTTTCGAAGAAAAACCGCGGGTGGTGTCAAAAATAATAATGTCCCACTATTACAGCCATACTGAAACTAGTACTAGTACTTCAATTTTACTTTCACATCAATATCCTCAGCTTGTTTTGGGCCAAGTCTCCACCTAATCTTCCTTCGCCGGCGACATCGCTCTCGACCTGGATTCCCCCTTCTCCGATGCTGCGGCTGGACTAAATTCCGGCAGACACGAAATACGGGGCATGCAAATAGTCGTAAAAAAGGTAACATTGAAGTTGCCTAAGAGTGCTAGGGTATAGGACAACGTCGTCTTTGGCACGCGGCGCGCGGGGAGAAAAATTGGATTATTTGGGCAAAAATAGGGGTTCACGTGACCACCCCTGTCCAAAAGTTCATGGGTCACCGTACCTAACTACGAGAGTTATGCGGCATTACCTACAGTAATGTAATGGGGGCTATAAGTAGAGTAAGGTAAGTTTCTATTGATGTTGTGACTGTTTTTCTAAGGACGAGAAGCGTAAAATATAAAAGGCAGATTATAACGTAATGTTGAAATATGGTGGTGTCGCGCAAACCCATCTCGAACCCCATCCCCATCCCCGTGGGCCTCCCGACCTACTCCTTCGACGGCACGGGGTCGTTCACGGACCTGGGCAGCGCGTCGCCCAGCGCTTCGTCGCATTTTAGCGAGCGGAAGGGGACTTTGGGGAGAGGGAGCTGAAGCGCGCGGGGTCATCTGCATCCGGATCTTCTGCAGGCACGTCGAGATTCGTGGAGCGCTTCGAGGGGGAGCCGGAGACGCCCGCCACCGCCCCCTCGTTCTCCACTTTCGCCTTCATCTCCGCCTCCACGCAGATGCACGAGTACGCGCTCCCGCTCCATGTGGCGTGGCACGGCGACGCGTACCCCGCGTCGCCTGCCTCCTCTGCCTATCGGTATCTCGTTGGCGAGGGCGAGCACGGGGAGGATGTGGAGGGGGAGGGGAAGGAGGCGCAGTGGAGCCCTACGTCGGACGCACATTCAATTTCGATGGATGGCTTCCCCGTGCCGGCACAGCAGGGGCGGACACTCGTTTGATTCCGCTTCCTCCGCTCGACCTCGCTGCGCTCGGGTGTGATGATGAAGATAATGCACCGCCCACTCCTTACTTACGCATACGCTTACGCTCACTCCCACTCTGGCACCGATTAGGCACCTACGCACCCTCATTCCCATTCATGTACGCAACTACTGTATTGATAGCCCCCCATCTACTTTTCTTTCTTTCCCTTCCGTTATATGCGTACAAAGATGAATGCCTTACTCCTTCGGTCTACCTGTCCTTCATGAGCTGTGGGCGAGACCAGGGGGAGAGAGCGATGGAGGAGATGGATTCATGATCAGGGAAGGCAAGGGGAGGGAGCTGCCCGAATAGGAAGGAAGGTGACCGAATTGGGACGGTGACATCATCCATCAATGACTCTCGCTCTTCTGTCTTTCACTCCAACGACGCTCATTCTCGGCGCTTCGGACTACGCCGCCCCCGACGTCAGAATTGTTCTCGTTATCCTTGCCGCCCGGGAATTCAGCATGCTTGGTCTGTGTCGTCATGACTCATTGGGTGACGCTGCGTGCGGGCACTTCGCGCATGCATGCAGGTACTACGTCTGGGAATGAATCCTCCCTCACAGACCTCTCCGTCAAATGGTTAGTCGATCGGTCTTTTTCGGACTCAGCGCCGAACTCGCTGGATGATACCCCCACTCGAGTATTGCTAGCAGCCGGTCTCAAGTCCGCATCCTCGATGATCTTGGGTGCGGAGCGTCTCATTATTATCCTGAATCAGGGAAGCCGCCTTGCGCCTGTACTCTGACCCCATCGAGACTCTAGAGGCTGGGGCTTCAATGCCGAGTCTATGTACGTGCTAGGACGCAGGGGGCTGCGGGCTGGACGGTTCAGTGAGGATGTTCAACTTTATCGTCTTCGGGATCCGCTACCTCATGCCCTGCAATCCACATGAGTTTGAGCTCCATTACTCGCTAGGGCTCTCATTCACACGAGCTGAAGCCCTCCGGACAGGGCCCACAGCTGCATCTTCTGAGGGTAGGCGGAAGGGATGAATCGTGTCGGACGTGCTTCTTCAGCTCGGGTTTTTATATTTCGTCATTATCGAACTCAACATCCGGCGCGAGACTCCTAGATCCACTCCCCTGGCACTGAGTAGCAGCAAGTACTTCGTATCGTTCGAGTATCACGGGCGGGCGTCAGCTAAGTATCCTCTTCCTAGGGCTAATTTTGTTATTTCGCGAGAGGCGGCTAGACTCCGGAACCCGGATCTGCTTTGCATTCCAGTCGCTGTTATTCCTTTTTAACTCTGCGTGCCAGGCCCACCGACGTGACTCTGGAGCTGCGGCCCAAGCTTCAGAGCTCTTGACATCCCGAAGCCGTGACAGGTCTATACGGTGTGGTTTCTTGCTTCATTCCGGAAGCCAGGGGGGAGCTGTGCACAAGTTCTGCTCGGGCTGGCGGCGGCAGAATCCAGTCCCACTGCGACTGGCATATGTCTTAAATCTTCCCCGGTTCATCAATGTGCTATGCTTACAACGTCTCGCCGTCGGACCGGATTTGTGCTCTCTCCTCGATGTTTCCAAGCGTGAAGTCAGTTCGGTTCAGCGCACCCTACGCTACAGGCACCCCGTCTCAGCCAAAGATTCGCCGTCCATCAATTTTCTCTCGGATGTCATGCCCCGAGTCTCCTTCCTCGCAAGTCGGAACGCGTCAAAATTCCTGGCGACGCGGCTCGTTGCACATGACCCGCCCCTTCGAGTTATTGCCTTCCTACGGAGTCTGAAAATCAGCTCTTCGGACGCTTGGGCATAGGCGGTGGTTTCACTTCTACTGGAAATAATACCGACGTGACTATTCTCAAGTCGATTGTAGTCCTGCGCACTAAGTTTGACCTACCCATATTTTGGCCGATAACAACGGGTCAGATTCAATGTCGGCCCGGGCTGTGTTATGGCGGTGGAATCCAGTCGTTATGCGGCTGGCATCTACAGTATATTCGGTCGATCTTCGTTCGAGGTTTTTCCATCAATTCCGCAACGCAGGCAGTTTTCGCTAGCGTTGGGAAGCGAAAGTGGGATACCAGTCATCCCGGCCTGGAACCATGCATGATGCATCGCAGTTCATTATTAACTGACACATATCCTAGGTGCCCGGTGATCACCATAGTGCGGGCCGATCATCGGATGCCCATCCTCAGCATCAAGACGATTGCCGCATTCCATTTAGAATGATCACACCCATCACAGCTGTATGGCAACAGCTGGGCAGCTTACGAAAAGGGAAAGTGACCCGTAGAGGGCTGATAGGCGACTCGGCAAACATGCTAGGACCCCAGGGACACCACAGTTAGGTGCGTAGAGGTGCGTCGAGGTTGCGTATGTCGGGGAGGGATTTTGAATAAATTATGTTTCATTAACTATGTGCTACATCATTGCACTGTGTGGCTAAACAGTTGAGTACCCGACGTCAAGAGAGGACAAATGCCATATACCTTTTCACGCTTAAGTGTCGTCGATGAAGACGATGGCAGGCGAGTTCTTAGGGCATCAAACCGTACGTATTACACCCACGGGCGTAAGAAATACACCGTATTTTTCTTACGATACGGGCCAAGCCGTACGTTTGGGTCCCAATTACTGAGCCGAACGGGACGGTTCCCGTACGTACCGTGCGTTTACGCCGTAATTTACGGGTTAGGTAAGTGGAAACTGAATCGGATCAAATGCACCTCATTTTGACTTTGAAAAATCAAAGAGGCAAGTTGCATGGTCGTCAAATAACAAAATCTTCTCGAGAAACGCGAAACACATTCATAATTGTATCAGATCAGTTGTAAGCACTTGGCTTGCCGGCCGGCTCGACTTCGACGTCATCGATGAAACGACGTCGGCAACATGTTTGTCCATTACAGATGTTCGGCAAAGAGGCTTGAACTGATTTCGGGAGGTAAGAGCCCATCGGCATCCTCTTGGCATCGTCGGCAAGTCGACTTTGTTGCTGATCTTGGCTATCCGTCTGTTACGCGTAAACGGCCGGTTACGGGACCCCGTTTACGGCTCAACCCGTACCGTCGCCGCACCGTTAAAGGTTGAAGCAACCTCGCCAACGGTACGGGGACGTAACCGTTTTTACGGGACGTATTTCCGTAAAAATACGGGACGGTTTGATGCCCTACGAGTTCTTCTCCGCCTCCTCGAAGGCTTTCTGCAGATTGTTCTCGCTCTGACCAGCCATCTTGCTCATGATTTTGAGACCGTTGATGAGGGAGAAGAAGGTGTGGGTTTTGTTGGCCACCGCTCGGGTCATGACGGTTTTATCTGTTGAAATGGGGCCTGTCACGCGTCCTCCCCCGTTGCCATCGTTCCCCCCCTTTCCGTATCATCTGCTGCGGACTCTCGATCGCATATATATTGCCCCGACATCTTGTTGATACGCTAGCTTTATCTCCCTCGCGCTCTGTACCCCCCGTACCGCTCCTGCGATATATATCCTTGCTCCGCGCGACCTTCCGTGTGACGTCCGACCTTCTAACATTATCAAGTACCGGGGGGATTGAACATCAGGGTACCGCGAGGGGGCTTGATACCAATGGACTTGAACAGTTGTCGGTGACGGAGGGGCAGCTCAACCAGTTCGCGGATTTGTGCCATCTGTTTGTGGCAGCTATCAATGTCGCCATAGCGGACATTAGCGAGGTTGGATTCCTCCTCTTTGCGCTTGACTGGGGAGCCCTCTGTTCACAAAAACACGTTAGCAGACAAAAAGCGGAGATCAAAGACAGGTATGTACTTGCCGGTGTGGATGACGGTATCTTGTGCAACGATGCAGAATACAGACGAGTCAGTTTTAACTTTTAATTGCTTTGAACTCGACCGTCCGCGTGCCGCTGCACACACGGAAAGTATCGCCCTTGCGGACGGGTCGATAGGCCACACCAGCAGCGGGCAGGAGCCCAAAGGAGCTAGGATGACGAATGCATTACCTTCCAAGAAATACGGCTTCAGGTAGACGTCGAAAATGTTCCCGCTCAGACCCTCAATCGAGTCGTCGAAGGGAAACATGTGCACGCGCTTGTCATATTTTATGTCCAGACACGGGTGCACGTCGACGAGGTCACTGAGCTTGAGGCGCAGATTATTGCAGGCGACTTTTTTAACTTGAATGCGGCCCTCTTCGACGTCATCCGAAGAGAGGCAGTAAACTAGAAGTGCAGACGAGACAGAGCGTAGAGGTAGTTTTGATTTCTTGACTTCAATAGACTTCAATATCATCATTAGAGAGGTTGCGCAAAAGCCATTGGAGCCATCACGTGGCTTATTTGGCGTGCGCACACGAATGGCTCCACCCGCCAAACTCTGACGTCAATGGCTGGTGGAGCCATTGGCCTGCCATTTTTCGGCAGGTGGAGCCATTAGTTGCGCACACCAAATAAGCCATTGATTGGCTCCAATGGCTAGTGCTCAACCTCTCTATTCCTCGCATTTTTCTTACACGGGGGCCGGCTCCCAACTACCTGTAATCGGAAGACCAGAAATAATTTCTGAAAAATTTTCAGCCCGGTCTAAGGCCAGGGAACGAACACCGAGGCTGAGGATGAGGAACGACGACTAAGGCTTAGTTGTCGTGGGATAAGCTTAGTCACTACAAGAGGCGAGCGATCGGTCTCGATCAAGCACTGACCTCTTTAACAGGGTCCCCAAATCGAGACGTCTCGTGATTTCTCTGGACTTTCATCGAGCTCGATTCTGGACTTTTTATTGCGACTTCATGCTTGGCGCGATAAGCCCACAACTTTGCCTACCCCCCCATTTGGGTGTATTATGCATAGATCTATGTGCTCGGATTATTATTTTCTCTCCGGGGACCATGCGGATTGGACTTTTGATGGATTCGGAGCTGTCCGAACTTTGATCGCTTGAGTAATAATCGCGACGCGACGCCTCCCCAATTGATCCAAATGACCCATGGCGAGTATATTCTATTCGTACTCTTGATCTGTGATATTGATTTTAGGTTTAGGTTACAACGGTTCTCGTCTGCTCCCCCGGAAAACCCCCCAGACCGCCCGGGATTCGGCGGCGCATGCGCGGGTTTGGATCTGGAGTGGCCTGCCGAACTCTCGTTCCGTCTCACCTTCCCGTTTCACCGTTTTACCATTTGCGGCGATGAGGGTCACCATTGCAGCCGGAAGGCGCCCCATTACCCTTCAAAGTCTGGGAGAGTGCTCGGATCGGCGCGGCTGAAGAAAAGGCACTTGGTGTAGCCATATCCCCCGAGTTCACCCGATTTGTCGCTGGGGATGAAGCTGACAGTCGAGGGGAAAAGCGTGGTGGGCGTGGATCCAATGTGGAGAACGCTGCAAACCGGGGCAAGGGCCGGGGTACTCAAGTTGTAGCAACGTAACCTGTCTTTTTTTTGTATTTCTTGAGCCGGAATCTTGTTGAGCATGGTTGCCTGCTTCCGCTGTTGAGAGTCGTTCACAATAAGTGCGGGTCGGGATTATCGCGCGAACAGGACATCGTTGATAGATTTCTTGGGCACATTTTATAGGGAGAGGGTGTGTATGCAAATGAAAAAATACCAGAATTATAATGGCGGGCAGAAGGATTGGTACCTGGTTAGACACACAGCAGGTAAAATTGTTGCCTGCAGGGACAACAGAAATGAATTTTAAACCAGTTTGGTATGGTTTGTTGGCAAACACACTTGGAAGATAAATATATATCTGGGCCCGGGCTTGCCGGGCCTGGCAGGCCTGGCATTCCACAAGCCCGAGCCCTGGGCCCGCCAAAGCCCTGCAGCGGGCTCGGCCCGGCTTGGTCAAGCCCGGGCCCGGCTCGGCTCGGCTTGCGGGCCTGGGCCGAGCCCTTCAAATCACTACTGGCAAGGGAGGCCCGGCCACAGGGGTCTATTCATTTGAGTGGATTGAACACTTGCATGACATAAATAGACGTACGGTGTTTGACATGGGAGAGCTTCTCACACCACGGCTTTCTCGTGCGTGAAACTTGACTGATCTGGATGTGGGTGCTGTTGCCAAACAAACCACCACTGAGTGCGATCATATATGGAGTTGATCCAAAACAGCTTAAACAAGTGTGCGCAAAGGTTCCAATAACATTCTACAGTGAGTCACACTCCAGGAGCCGCTCCAGAGATCATAAAAGCTCCAAAAATGTCGGACTCAATTTTTTTTTTCGGCGCCTGTCGGTCGGACTAACTAACCGGCCCTTAGTCACCGGTTTGAATGCCGGTACACCCTTGGGAAAAATGGGAAAAAAAAGTGAACTATGAACGACCCTATTACATGATACCATTTGTCAGTTGCTTATTTGAGGGGTGCTGAATGATGACGGCATGTCTGTTTATTCGAAAAATCTAATCCCTCTGAGTTCACCACAAGGGATACATTTGAATAGAGTATAGCGGGTATAATTTTCCGCCTCGGTATTCGGCCCACTGCGGCCGCTGTCAATATTGTTGATAAACAGACCACATCAACGTGTCTGCAACGCGCCTGAGCTTCCAACAACATGTTCTGACATGTTCTCATCTTCTTCACAATGGATATTGACGTGCTGATGCATCATCGAAGCCTGGAGGACATGGAAGAAGAAGAGATAGAGGACGAAAGGATGTGGATGGTCAGCACCTACTGATTATGCTACCGAGTGGCCCGAGGGTGTCAGGTCGAGGCAGAAATCAGTCACATCACCACAGAAGAGGAAATCAGGGAGAAAGAGGTTGCCGAGGGAGACAGAGGGTGTCGCAGCGGAGCGGTGTGGCGGTGCCAGTAGCTACATCGGGATTGTTTGTACATATCACCATCACCTTCTGCTTTCGTTTTCCATCGCTTGGCCCAGTTTCGTGGCCCAAGAGATCCTCAGAGAGCCATCTAGCCAAGCGAGGGCCTTTCCATCTCTCAGGGACCTCGAGAGGTCTCCATTTGGTGATCAGAGCGGGATTCAGCACACTCGCGAGCTTTACGGTGCCCACTGGCTTCGGGAAATAACCTCCACCTCAGCAAGGCGGACCGCGAATTTAGATACCGGAGAGACCAGGAGCTCTTAACACAGACTCGCACCCGAGAAACATCAGCAGAAGCACGCACCTCGAGACTTTTTAACCGGAGCATATCCCCCGAGCCTAGCACGGCCACGCCTTCCAATTCGACCAGCGTGTCATTCCCCCAATCGACCAGCGTGTCTTTCCCAAGTACTCCAACGATCTCTACACCTTCGGATCTCACTCCGTCCCCGGAGACACCCCCATTGCTACTACCGGCCTTTTTTACACCAAAACGCCCCCAACACAAATCCGCGCCCAGCCGCCCCCCAACCCCAAAAACCTCCGAGTCTGACGACGACATGGGCCCACCCAAGACCACGGAGCTTTTCCGCGGCACCGGCACCACTGAAAAAGCCCATACATGGCTACGCACGCTCGAGCAAACGTGGAAGTACGATGCCGAGGATAAAGAAAAGTTGTATCGCTTCGAGAAGGGCCTGCACCCGGGAAGTCAGGCGGAGGAGTGGTGGAGCGGTCTGGTGGTGGCGGACACAAAGGACTGGGCGTTGCTGATGGTGGCATTTGAGAGGAAGTGGCCGAGACCCAAACCCACGCGGCGCACGCAGGATGTTGTCATCCGTGAGCTCATGACCAACACCCTCGACCGCAGTGCCCTCGGAAAGTATGTCGACGACGAGGATGGACTCAGCGTCCTCTCCCATGTCGCCTGGGCCGAGGTGACTCGCAAGCTCATTGGGGAGCTTGCCGGTGGGGACGCGGGGATGATGCTGAAGTCGGGCATTCGCGGGACCCTCCCTGTCGAATTCCGCCACCTCCTCAATGACACCGGTCTCGACACCTGGGAGAGATACCTCAAGGCTGTCGAGGACGTCGGAGTCGACCGCATTAACGACGCCGTCGAAGAGCGCACAGCACGCTACGGCAGCGACAATGCCACCCTTGCTCAGCGGAACACCCAGAGCGATGCCTTCGCTGCTCAGCTCTTTGAGAGCCTCGGTCTCACAAGCCCCCAACGCGCGACCAGGCCAGCTGCGAGCCCCCGAGGCGTGTACGTCCCCCCTGCAGCGCGCCAATCACAGCCTGTGCCAATAGCACCCTACCAATTCACCCCTCCGCCCGGCCCTCGTCCTTACCACACTCCCTCCACGGCTACAGACCCCCGCACGCCGTGGGCGAACCGTGGATCCCCTGATGTCTTCGGCGGGAGTACCGTACGACCACCTCCCAACGTGTTTGCAAAGAACCTCCTCGCTACCACACTCAGCCCTTCCTCAGGCAGGGGCCGCCCGACAACTCTCAGTGGTGACCCCGCGCGCGATTTCGACCTCGCGCGGCATATCGCGGAGCACCCCCGTGCCTATCCTGACGATCCTGCGGGAATCCAGCGTTATACCACGGACATGACAGCGTGGACGTCCCAAAACGGAAATACACCTTCTCCGGACTATGCGACATTCCCACTTACCCCCGGTACGGCAGCTCCAGGAACGCGGGAATGCTTCCGCTGCGGCATTCTCACCAACCCGCCACACTTCGGGCAGCGCGCCTGTGTAGCCCAAAACGGACGTGAAGTGCCTGTGCGCGAGCAGAATGTGCGCGCCATGGTCAGCGCCATCATCTACCCCCCGGGCTCACGCACCACCTCCCGCATCTCCCAAATCCACGAAGTGCCATACGACCTCTTCGGGGGCTTCGACCCCGACCAGCCCCTGTACGAGGAGACCACCGAGTCGGAAAATGGAGAGGAACCCGCCGTTTGAGGGGTGGCGCGGTTCCTAATCAGAATCCCCTGGAAAGAGGTCGTGAATCACGAGGCCGCCGGGATGTTACTAGATACCAGCAGAATGTATTTCTCGGTCCTACGAATACAGAAATTATCCAGTATCGCGAGGCCCTACCAGCAGCAATCCTGAGTATCGACATAGCTACCCAAGAAACGGTCGCACCCTTCTATCAATGAGCACAGCTCCTCGGCCCCGACAACGCCATGGTCCGGGTCACCGCCCATGTCGACAATGGTGCCGGGCGCAACTGCATCTCGCTTGCTCGGTGGAAGCGGTATGGTCACTGCTTGCGGAGTCCACTCGTACCATCAAAGACGAGGCTCGGGGTGGCAAACGGCAGGAAGATCTGGCCGTATGGACGATGGTGGGGTGAAGTCAGCGTGGGTGGAGTGCGCACGAAAGGATGGTTTGAAGTGTTCGACAGCGGGGGAGCCTTCAATGTCATCCTCGGGAAACCATGGCTCCACAGCGTGCGGGCAATCCACAACTACGAAACGGACGTGCTCCGGATCCGCACGGGAACTCGAGAAGCGGTGCTGCACAATGAGGAGATTCCGGGGAGGGATTCGCCGGAGTCGATGGAGGCCCCGGTAGTCTACAGCGAGCAGCCGCCGCATGCAGCGGAGACGATGGAGGCCGTAGCAGCAGAGGAAGAGGACGAGCACAGCGAGGAGATTCCGCAGAGTGAGGCATCGGCAGCGATGGAGGCTGCGGTAGAGGTGATCGACGCAGGGAAAGCAGTAGGAGCCGAGGAGCAATGGCTGCTCGACGAGCTCGCCCGCATCGCAGGAAAGACGGCAAAGGAGCGAGCACGGAAGGCTGCCCAGCTGGATAGACGAGCTGAGCAACCGCTTCCATTCCCTGGGCTCGGATACTCACCTCCTGAAAGGATAGACCCGAAACCGCGCCAACCGCGCACATTCTCTCTCACGCGACCCACACCAGCATCAGATGCGGAGGAACGACCGACGCCCACAGAGGGAATTGCGCACAGGAGGGTCTTGAAACGTGGCATAGAGCTGGAAGAGGAGAAGAGGCAGATTGAGGGGAGTATGTGCGCATAAGCCTGCTACAAGTGCACGCACCGTGGACCGAGAGCCGTTTTGCTAAGTACCTCACTGTTGAGGTCATCTCCGAGCCTGACACCTCGTTCGAAGCAGACGATGTCTCGGAAGTGGACCCCGCGACGGCGAGCCCATCCCTAGACTGGCAGAAGCGCGAGAAGCTTCAGCGGCAGCAAGCGAACCGCCTCTGGAACGATACATTGGCAGCAGCCGAGCGCAGGAATGCCAAGGGCGATGCTATGGCGAGGGTACAGCCAACAAGCGCAGCGGATTTGCGGCGCCAGCGAGACAAGGACGGCACTGCGAGATGGGGGCTTGTAGGGATTGCGGCGGGTCGGCTCGGCCGACCGCTGCACTGCTTATTTGATCGGACTATATAAGACTCAAGGTAGCTAGTCGTAGCTACAAGATTCCCTTTCGCAACAGAGTTCATCACTGTTCTTTGCGCGCGACTCTGAGTCTTCCTCTCGTGGCTAGATTGCTCTGATCAACAGAGCCTCTAAGCTTACACTTTTTTGAACTCTCTCTCTCTCTTGCTATAAAAAACTCTCTCGGCGACGTCTCGGACTGATCACCCGCTCGACAACGCCGACGACGAAGATGCCGATGCAACTTCGTTCGACAACTAGAAACATGGTACCAATCCCTTCCTCGGCGAGCGACTCGACCACAGGAAGCGTTGAGATGGATGCCCCCACGGGCACCTCAGCTGGCAACGGCGAACTCGGTGAGTTCCCTTCCCCGTTGTCTGCGCTGACCTCTTCTATAGAGAATGAGGGCCCCAGCGCCAAGTCCCACTCCAGCAGTCAATATGATGCAGACGAGCCTGGGCACCGCTCCCGCTTTGCGGATGTCGGAGATAACCATTCCCGCTCGAACGCGGACGTCGTATCGGCCTCCCACAGTGTCACCCCAGAAAACGGTGGTGCTGTGTCGGATGGCCAGGCCAGTTCAGGACCCGCTGCCTCTCAAAACGGTGGTGAGGACCCGAATGTGGTTTTCTACGGTACAGGCCCTGATCCTCAGGGTTTCTCGACTCCGAAGAGGTCCTCGCGTGCGTACAGCGCGCGCAGCGCCTCTCCGTCGTTCGACACGTCCCCAAAATTTTTCGGCAATTGGTTTCTCCCGGACGATGCGGACAAAAGTTCTCGCGCTGATGGAGTTTCAGCCCCCCAGGATTGGGCCGACTCCACGCACGCGGACGGACCGGGCGAGATTCCGCTATCCTGGATTAAGCAGGAGTCGGAGTCGATTAAACTGTCCTGGTCTCCCGTTGATAATGCAATAGATCTTTCTTTTGATAGTCTAATGCGCGAAATAGCGGCCAACATGACTCCGGAAGACAAGGAGAACATGGTTCGTCGTAATGCAAAACTGAGGAACGCGCGCCTCAAACCTGCAAAATCTGTATCGGTCACCACTTCGGAAATTAAGTCGAAAGCTTCGAGTGGCTCTATACATGCCGTTCACGGAAAGGACCATGCAACGGGTACATCGCACGAATCTCGACCTTCCCACACAGCTCATAGTACACCTCGTATTCCATCAGCTGCCAAAGGTAAAGGACGAGACTATACGACGGCACCCAGCATAGACTATAGTGACGGCTACGTATCGGAAGAAGAGACTGCCGACGATGCAGCTAGGCTACACCAGCTTCAGGCGGATGCTATCCTGGCGATGAAGCTTCAGAAGCAAATGAATTCTGAAGGTCATGCACAAGAGGACTCAACACATTACACGCCGCCAGTAGGGACATCCAAGGATACCGCCGGATGGGGAGACCCATCCGCAGCACAGGTTAAAACGGATCACGAAATGGCGAGGAGTCTGCAACAGATGTTTGACGAGCAGTATGAAAGAATCCAGGCGCTGAACCAACCCAGTCACGAGGACAGACCTGCACCCGAGAGCAGCGAGGATCTGCGACGTCGTCGTGAGGAGGCGGGCCGGAGAAATAATGCTCCAAGAGCGAAGCCGACACCTATGGAACAAGTTCCCAAGTCAAGCATGTTGTTCCGCGAGGCCAATGACGGCGCCAGATCGAAATCGAAGTCGGCGCCGCCCAAGAACACCAGAAAGTCCAAGAAGAAATCATCACCACCGAGTAGCGACGATAGTAGTTCTTCGAGCTCGTCTGATTCGGGTGACAGCCTTCCAGAATACTTGAAGAAGCCCCGAAACTCCAAGAAGAAGAACTCGAAGAAAGCAAAGAAGACTAAAAAGAGATCTAAAAGAAAAGGATCTTCACCTTCAAGCGACGATTCTAGTTCAGATTCTGAGTCTTCGAGCTCTTCGAGTGGGGGTTTCAATTCTGATTGGAGCTCCTTGGGATCTGCTCCTTCGGAGGCTAACTCGGATGACTCTACCCGGACGAAACGGTCTAAGAAGCGGGCCAAGAAAAACTGGAACATGAAGCTTCTGCGCCTTCGGCTCGAGCAGTCTAACGCGAAACCTGATCCGCCTTTCATCTATCATGGTGAGCCCGTGTTCACAAAAATGGAGAGGTGGACCTACGAGGCGCGAGACTGGACAGCACAGAGCTATATACGGCCGAATATGCGCGTAGCGCGGGTCTCCAAATATTTGGGAGGTCGTGCATTAGACTGGTACATGCGTGTTGTTGCAAGAAACCCAAGGAAATGGAATTTAAATCGCTTCTTTGAGGCTCTTTTCAATCATTGCTTCCCGGTCGATTTCCGCAGCATCCAGCGCAAGAAGTTCCAGAGCTTCGCGCAGCGCGGACATTCCATCAAAGACTACAGAACTGACATCGAGGTGCTGGCAAACAGTGTCGGCGACATAGCGGCTCGCGCATTGATTGTACAGTTCTGGGATGGCGCAGACTTCGAGATGCGCCACAGATGGGCCGGTGATGGATTCGACCCCGAGACCTCGACGCTCGATGAGCTTGAGGCTGCGGCCATAAATTATGAGCACGCAATCAAGGTCGAAAGGGCTCAGAAGCCGGGTGGTGGACACGGGAAGCGCAATGATCAGACAGAGGCGCGCCACAAGCCACAACAGAAGCCGGACAAGGGATCTCACGGACCTCGACAGGAGGGCGGGAGCAAGCTTGGCAAGTGCCCGGAAGGAGCCATACAGAAAGAACAACCGTTCTGAATCCGGAAACCAGCACCAAGGAAAGCTATAAGAAGCACGGCGATGGAAAGCCGAAGAATAGCGGGAACAAGAGCCACAACTTGTCTCGGGAGCGACTGAATGAGTACCGCGCCCAGGGCAAGTGCTTCACTTGCGGTGAAACCGGTCATTTGAGCAAAGACTGCCCCACAAACAATGACCTGAAGCCAAAACATCGAATGGGTGCAGCAGCCATTTCGTTCGAAGAGGTCGAACGCCTGCGCGCCCTGAAAGAAGCCAATGAGCTCGGCGTGTTCGCAGTTAGCGTTGAGCACATAGAGATTACGCCGGAGCACAGGCAGGCCATAGATGACGTGCTTGTGGCAAGGATGCAGGCGGATCTTCGTCGGGAAGTTCCCCTTCGTATTCGACTACTTTGGCGACCCGGAAGATGATCCTCTACGAGAGGACAGGTTCGATATCAGTCCCGACAGAGCTTGGATGGCTAGTGTGCGACAGGCACACAAACGATCATCACGAAGTGCTTCGTTCACAATTGTTAGACCCGGAATTCGATTTTATTATGTTCCTATACAACAGGAAATGGGAGATCGAAGATGAGCTATGCACAGTGAACCACCCTGTTAGGGTGGAGAGGCGTCAGGAGCAGACTCGCGTACTGGATGAAATTTACGCAAATTTACCTCCAATGGTACCGCTCTCACGATGCGAGTCTCCCGAACCTCCGGAATGGCTGGACGCAGAACACCGCCGGGATGATCTCCCACATACATTCAGAATGTTCATGCATCGAATGGGAAGGTTACCAGATATCCTCGGGGAAGCCGAGGACCTGATTCTTAGTTTGCGGCGTGATTTCATGAGCGCTGTTCCATATTACTTTGATACAGCACCTAGCACAGCAATGGAGGGACGTACCACGGCATATGACAATAACCGATTCGCGCTAGAATACTCCGAGCGTGATTTCCTCCTGCTGACGGACAGCCATCATCGGCGCGGGTATGAGTTACCGTATTCGACCATCATTTGGCAGAAATGGGACGCGCGCGCGTTCCTAGAACGGGAACACGCCGAGTTGACAGCTCTGATTGAGGCAGCTGCGGCGGAAACAACAGACGCTGAGGAATGGCTGGATACCAAATCAGATACGGAGAGTAGCTGGTCAAACTGCAGCTTCACCTCCTCGGAAGATGACACACCAACCCCACCACCTCCGCCGCCGCCAGCAAGCGGCACCGCTGCAGCACTGGCATACAATAACGACGCCGAATCTGATTTTGACTCAGATGAGATCCCGGACTTGCAAGCTGTATCGGAATCAGAATCAGAACTAGATTCAGACGATGAGAGCACTGACTCCGAGGCGGGTTTCGACTCAGACGAACCCCCGGAGCTGCAGCCTGTATCTGATTCTGAATCTGAATTCTCGGACGATGATGCAGTGCATCCGTTGGAAGATCTATCTGATTCCGAGGCGGGCAGCGCTGACGACGAGGATTCCGACTCGGATGACAGTCCGGATCTAGACTGGGACGTACCCACACGTCAGGAAGATTGCGACGACATGCCTGATTTGCAGGAGGTTGACAGTGATCTCGAGGACGACAAGCCCGGTCCTTGCAGCTTTGATTTGCGGCATGAATATTGTCTTGATTGTGATGACGTCGCGTACTGTTCCCAGTGCAAGGAGATCCACGGTAGACCAACCAGAAAAGAGGTTAACCACAGGGCCACCAGCCACCGAGGGAGGTGACAATCGAGCACATTACTGTACAAGTGTCTGCGGCGGGACCATCAAAAGGCCGGAAATCTGATGATAAAAGTTCTATCGCGTACCAGCGTAACTCATCGCGTGTGAGGGATTTTTCTCGCATGGTTCCACGGCCAATGGTCATTGTAATCTATTTGAATGACCATCCGGTGACAGCGTTGCTGGATTCAGGATCTTTGGGAGACTTCGTGTCAACAACACTTGTGGATCAATTAAAACTAAAAACGGACGTACTCAGCAAGCCCTTGAGTGTTACAATGGCCTCAAGCGGCTCACGTACGATGGTGAATCACAGCTGCGACATCCCGCTGCGTTACCAGTCCATCAATGAAACTCGGCGCTTCGACGTGATGAATGTCGCAAATTACGATGTAATGCTCGGGACCCCGTTCATATTCCAGCACCAAATCGTATTCGGACTCAATCCGCCACAAATCGGCATAGGCAGCGCTACATCACTACCGATCCGCGGGGAACAAGTAGCAACATTATCTTCACTCGCGGCGGACATCTACAATGATGAATTGGAGAAGCTCCGCAAAGAACTTCGCGAGTATGCAGCCGATATTTGTGTGGATGCGTCGCGCACGCCACTCCCTCCACTACGAGCAATCAATCACAAGATACCTTTGATAGACGAAACGAAGGCTTACTCGTACCGCCCATCAAAGTGCCCGGACCCGCTTAAGACTGTTTGGCGGGTGAAGCGGGATGCCTACTTGGAAACAGGTCGATGGAGGGTCCAGCCAGGCCCTAATGCAGTCCCCATGCTGATGCTGAAGAAGCCGAATAAACCTGGAGAGTCAGGAGTTAGACTTCGCACAGTATTCGATTGCCGAGAACGCAACAAGAACACGCACAAGATGGCTTCGCCACTGCCCGACATTGAGGGAATACTACGGAATGTGTCTCAGCACAAGTACAAATCCACGCTCGACAATAAAGAAGCTTACGAACAGATTCGAGTCGAGCCTGATCACGTCAACCGTACCCTCTTCAATACTCCGGACGGCACGATGGCTAGCCTCGTGATTCAACAAGGCGATTGCAATGGCGGGGCAACATACCAGGCCCTAATGAACCATTTGTTCAGCCCATACATTGGCAAATTCATGGACGTATACCTAGATGACATATTCATTTACTCGGACACGGCTGAGGATCACATGAAGCATGTCAAAATAGTCATCGATATTCTACGTCGCGAGAAACTGTACCTTAATGGGGAGAAAATAAAGTTTTTCGTTGACACGGTTCGCATACTGGGCCACGTTATAGATTCTGAAGGCATCATGATGGATCCACACAAGGTGGATAGCATCGAGAAGTGGCCGACACCGACCAATTCGGGATTGACAAGCGGATTCCTGGGAGCTGTCGGTTTCTTGGCGCCTGATTGTGAAGGGATACGCATCCCGATGGGCGTCTTGACGCCGCTCACTGGCTCGGTCCCGTGGAGATGGACACACACGGAACAACGCGCGTTCGAAGCTGTGAAGGCAACAGTTGTCAAATGGAGAAATCACCATAGGAAAACACTGGACTACTCACCTGGTGCCCCAGGAATATTTCTGATAACGGATGCATGCCTCACGGGCGGAAGCGGGGTAGTGTGCCAAGGAAATGACGTCGCATCTGCTCATATCATCGCTTTTTGGTCTGGGAAGTTCAATACGGCGCAACAGAACTATCCTGTCCATGATGTTGAGCTGTTAGCCATTGTAGAATCCTTGAAAAGATTTCGCACCTTACTGCTCGGCGCGAAATTCACGGCGCTAACAGATCATCGCGCACTCGAGTACTTCATGACACAGAAGAAACTGAGTCCACGTCAGTCCCGATGGCTGGAAACTCTAAGCGAGTTCGACTTTACCATTGAATACATCCCGGGAACGACGAACATACTGGCTGACGCCCTGTCCCGCATTTACAGCGGGGATGAGCCGGGCACAGTTCGCGCGGCGAGCGAATTTATCCCAATGGACGAGGAGGAGGTCGATGCAGCCACAATGCGTGCTGCGATGAACGCTATAACGCGTCCCGTCAAAACGGGCAATGAGGTCTTTGCTGCACTACACTTACTTCCAGAAGTCCCCGCGCACGAGATATCTGCAGCGGCAGTAAACCCGAAGCAAAAGGGACAGAAGAAAACTGTCAGCAAGGTCTTGCCGAAGGTTATATTGCGTGTGCGGAACCCCGAGACCGGACAATTCATCACTCCTGGCACAAGTCAGGAGGGCGAGACATCGAGCTCCGGAAAATTGAAGGATGCCGTCGCGGCTGAGGGAAGCACCACTGAGACTCCGATGGTTCCTCCTGAGACGCTACGCGCACCGGAAACGATGAGGGACCACGCGAGGCCTGAGAACACGACCACAGCGAGATCGAATTTGGCCCAGGCAAACAATGACATCACCACCACGCCCGCGGCGTGTATCCAAAGCCCTGATGAAGAACTTCTTGCTGCCGTCGCACCGCGTCTAACGGACCTTATATCCCAAGGGGATCCTTCTGTCAACCTTCCTGAGAGCCTGAAGGACCAATACACTGAGGACCCATTCTTCAAATTGGTTCTGGCTGAGCCGGCACACTACAAGAATTTCGAGCTCGCAAACGGCCTGATCTACCTACGTGACAGCGAGAAGCGGATTCTGTGCATACCAGATGCTCTGATAGGCGGCCGTAGTGCTCGCGAGATAGTTATCTCGCACGCGCACTCAATCTTGGCGCATCTGGGCGCGCGCAAAACATTGTACTATCTGAAGGACAATGTATGGTGGAAAACCATGGTTGAGGATGTTAAATCCTACTGCAAATCATGCTCTACTTGTGCGACAACGAAGACAAGCACCCAGCCGCCTTACGGACTTCTACACCCGCTGCCAGTACCGTCACACCCGTGGCAGTCAATTGGCATCGACTTTGTGGGCCCGCTTCCCACGTCGAAGAACAGACACGGGATGTTTGACATGATAATGGTCATAATCGACCACCACTCATCTATGGTCCACCTCGTGCCAACGAAGCAGACTTATCGGGCTAAGGACGTCGCCGAGGTGATCTTTGACAACGTGTATTCAAAGCACGGACTGCCAGAGATAATAGTCAGTGACCGTGACTCGCTGTTCACGAGCATCTTCTGGGATAAACTGCATGCGCTCATAGGCACAAAACTCCGGATGTCTTCGGCATTTCATCCTCAAACGGATGGAGCAACCGAACGCGCCAACAGAACACTCGGACAGATGTTACGTTCCTGCATCGCGCCCAATCAGAAGGATTGGGTAACAAAGCTACCTGGGATTGAGTTCGCCATGAACTCAGCACGCTCGGAGACGACAGGCTTTAGCCCATTTTTCCTCAACACTGGTAGACTGCCAGCCCCGATGATTTGGGACGCGAAATCCGAGTATCCAGGCGTACGGGTCTTCGCGCAACGGATGAAGGAAGCAATCATGACAGCTCATGACGCGATTATAGCAGCGCGTGTCAAGCAAACGAAGCAGGCGAACAAGCACCGCAAGCCTACCCCGTTCACCAAGGATGACCTTGTTTACCTCTCCACAAAGAATCTCACTATCCCGAAGAACAGGTCTCGCAAACTAGTGCCAAAGTACATTGGGCCGTTTCGAATCCTGGAGGACTACGGGAACGGGACTTTCAAGCTCGAATTACCAAGTGATCTGAAACGGCGCGGGAATCATCCCGCATTCCATTCATCCCTGCTTCGCATTCACCACCCGAGCGATGACCGGCGTTTTCCTGGAAGACAAATACCTCAGATAACGGGATTCGGCGAAGGAACCGAAGAATGGGCAGTGGACAAGATCTTGTCCCACTCCGGCAAGGGCACAGATGCAAAATTCGAAGTGCTCTGGAAAAGCGGGGACCGCGCTTGGTTCCCTTACGCTCAGGTCTCTCACCTTGGCTCGCTGGCGGCTTATTTTGAGGCCTATGGCGCCACAAGTATTTCAAATCTGCCGGGAGGAAATGCGAAATTTTCCGAGGATTATGAAATTTTCTGCGGCGCGGTTTCCTTATATTCGGAGGACAGAGGCGCGCTAGTTTCCCACCTCCCCGTCATGGCCAAGGAGCAGCTTAACGACAACCCCAACGGCCTCTACACCCTCGCTCACCTCAGCGGCTTTCGCAAGTATGCCAACTACTTGCGCAGTAGCGATGACTCGGGCCACGGTGATACTCCACCCATTGTTCCCCCGCGCATGTACAATGCGTGGGTCTACACGCTCAGGGACACTCACGGCAACCTCCCCGAGCTCCCCCCTTTCTCCAACGACTACGATGGCGACATCCCTGGCGTTGGGATCCCGAAAACTCAGGCTCCGGCTCACATTGCAGTAGCCAGCGCGGACGAGACCTTTGTCATGCGCTTCGCCGAGAGCCAACTCAAAATTGCGAACCGCGCTAGCGAGCTGGCCATAGAGCAAGCTGCGCGGGCTGCGGGACGTACAAACTCTTACCGAGGCCGGGGTGGCTACCACAACAACAACCACCAGGCCCGCAACGCGGGAGACACTTACTTCGGCCGGGCTTACGGCTCCACCAAGCGCGACCGCACGCGCTCCCCCGAGGATCGTGCTGTGCGCCGCCGTCGTGATTCGAGGTCTCCTGGAGATGGCGGCCGTGGGCGCAACTATTCGCGCTCGACGAACAACCGCCGCTCGCTCTCTCCGGAGGACGACCACAGAGGCCGTCGCGAGACCCGATCCCCGTACCACCGTCCGAGCTCCCGCTCCATGGATGCCACAGCCCGTCGCTCAACGGAGCGTCAACTCCGCGAGTTCCAGCGAGCCCGCGACGCCGAGATAGCCGCTCGCGTCCAAGACAGGCGCTCGCGCGAGGACAACCCCCGCGCTGGACCCTCCACCTCTGGGACCACCCGCGCACCAGCAACCCAAGAGGACGTCGAAATGACGCCTGCTCCCCTCATCGACTTCTCAGGCACCGTTGATAATGGTAAGGGGAAGGACAAGGCCACGGCGCCGCCGCCTTCGACGTCGCCATCAGTGGCGGACCCCCTCGATTTTCTCGCGGACCTCTTCAAGGCTGCACCGGTCGAGGAGGACCATTTGCCATTCCCGCCCCCACCCCAAAGCCCCGAAGACGGATTCTAGGGCGAGCACGTGGGTGGGCGGCACGAGGCGGGAGGTAGGGGGAGAAGTTCCATTTTATTTTCTCTATCTCTTTACGAATTTGATACCTAATGCATATCTTACTTACATCAGTTACTTTTCTACCCTACAGTACGATACGTATTCTCTTCGATAATCCGGGAGGGCGTATGTAGGGATTGCGGCGGGTCGGCTCGGCCGACCGCTGCACTGCTTATTTGATCGGACTATATAAGACTCAAGGTAGCTAGTCGTAGCTACAAGATTCCCTTTCGCAACAGAGTTCATCACTGTTCTTTGCGCGCGACTCTGAGTCTTCCTCTCGTGGCTAGATTGCTCTGATCAACAGAGCCTCTAAGCTTACAGGGCTCCACCGGCAGATGAAAGCGCTCAGCGGCATCCTGCAAATGGATGTCAACCCTGTGGGATCGCAGGAGGAGCTGCAGGCACTCATCACCTCTGAAGTCCGGATCAAGCGCTTGCGGAACAAGCTCGACGAGTTGCGGACGATGGCGAAGGAGAGCAGCGAAGAAGTGGCTGACGTAATCAACGTGATCGGCGATGTCAGTGCGGAAGAATTCAAGCTGGACCGCGGTACCAATACCACGATGCGCGCAACAGACCCCTTCGACGAGGCCCGCATTCAAGACATCCTCAGCAAGATTAAAATTGGGTCGGATCTAACCGAGGAACAACGCGCTAAGATTACATCTCTCATACGGGAATATGCTGATGTTTTTGCGTTGTCCATGTCAGAGGTTTTTTCAAGGTTTTTTACGTTGACTGGTGGAAGCACCATCTCAACATCGACCCTGAAATCAAGCTTCCGACCCGAATGTCCCAGCGCCCGCTCACCGAGAAGCAAAAAGAATGGTTTTACGACATTCTCGACGAGATGGAGGAATCCCATGTCATTCAACGCGTCCCAGGCGAGTTCTTAAAATGCTTAAACAGTACAAACCTCGCACCGAAAGAGGCTGGAAAAACAGGCATCACACGGACCGAGGTCCTGCGCAAAGTCAATGCGGAATGCATCAAGAACGGGCTGCCTCCGTTCTGGGAAGAAGTCCGCGAACCGGGTGAAACCGACGAAGCCCTTCTAGAAGCCGTGGAGAGCGCTCCTGGAGCGCCACTGGTCGCTACGAAATGGCGTGTCTGCCACGCATTCACGGCCGGCAACAAGGCTGCACAAGTCCCGCCATTCCCTCACGGTGATTTGAAGTCCAAGCACGAGTTTGCGGCAGGCCACAGGTGGGCAAGTGTAATCGATTTTGCCGCAGGCTACTATGCTGTCCCTTTAGATGACGAATCGGTACCTTACACCGCGTTCTACGTGGAAGGTCGCGGCTATTTTGTATACTTACGGATGCCATTTGGCTTGACAGGTGCTCCTTCGACATTCTGCGAGATGGTCGCAGTTGCGCTCGACGACATGATCGGCCGGGAACTTGTCAATTGGATGGACGATATATGCATACCAGGTGATGTTTTCGAAACAAAGTTAGCCAACTTGACCAAGTTTTTTCAGCGCTGCAGGGACAAAGGTCTATCCTTATCTCCATCAAAAACCAAGCTCTTCTGCACCGATATTCTATTCGCCGGTGCGATGGTCGGTCCTAGCGGTCTCAAGCCTAATCTGGACAAGGTTGGAGCCGTCGTGAATTGGCCAACCCCCGAAAACGTTGCGGACCTCATGGGATTCCTCGGTCTGACGAACTATTTCCGGCGCATGATCGCTGACTATGCTAGAATTGCAGCTCCGTTGACGGACTTGACACGCAATGTTGAAATTCAGTCACCTGGTAGCAATTGGCGAGTTCGGAAGGGCGCGTATAAACGCGCACTGAAGACAACATCAATCAAGCATAAATGGGGCGAGGATCAACAAAAGGCTTTCGTTACGCTGAAATGTCTGCTCTCGCAGGAACCTCTCATGAAAACCCCTCAGTACATTGGCCGGGTGTTCCTAATAACGACGGATGGATCCGCCGAGGGCTTCGCAGGATTCCTATCGCAGCAATTCCCGTTCATCAACAAAGACGGGAAGGAAGTTCTTCAATGGCATTCGATTGCATACTGCTCGAAGCGCACGTCCACCAGCGAAGCTAAGTACGAACCGTTCCTGCTAGAATTTGCGGCGCTGAAATTCTCTCTGGATGAATTCGAGGCTTATACATATGGCTCTCCCATCGAAATCGAAACGGACTGTCAAGCGCTCCGCGATTGTCTCGTTCGTGAACGCCTCAACTCCCACCATAGCAGGTGGAAGGAGTCGATTCTCGCGCGGAACATCATCGACGTGCGCCATCGCCCGGGGGTCGATAATCCTGTGGCCGATGGGTTAAGTCGCATGTGGACTGCTCGTAAACGAACCTCTACTGATGGATCTGATTGGTCCGTGCTTGCGGATTGGGAAGCGACGAAGGGTATTGTGCGCGATATGCTCATGGTGTCGGAGACTTCGGACGGGATAAGACACCCCCTTCAAGTCCAGTTTGCTGATGATATCTTCTTTTCTCCCATTGTAGAGCATTTGCTTGGTCATACCGCAGCCGCTACAGTCCAGGACCGCAAACGCGCAGTCCATCGCTCGGCTGGTTTCATGATCGACGCCGGTAAACTCTGGCGAGTTGCCGACTCGGCGGCTCGGCGCGTAGCAAGGACCGAGTGCATTACAGTAGCACAAGGTTTCGAAAAGGCTCTTGAAGTTCACGCAGCGAACGGGCACTTCAGCGTGGAGAGCACGAAGCTAAAATTATCCGACCACTATTTTTGGCCCGGCATGGATACTGACTGCCGCCAGGTTATGCTAGAGTGCCCGCGATGCAAGAGCTTCGGCGCAACAACCCTCAACTCGCTCCTTCAACCGATTCGACGAACTCAGCCCTTCTCGCTGGTTGCCGGCGATTATTTGTCTCTTCCGCTCGGGAAGGGCGGCTTCAAGAACGTCGGACTTTATATTGATGTATTTTCGCATTTTGTCTGGGCAACGAAACTGAAAATCGCAGGTACCGCAAAGACAACAGAAGATTCCCTCCGACAGATCTTCCATGGTTTTGCCGTCCCAGACACGTTCATGGCGGACGGCGGCAGCCACTTCAAGAACCATGTCGTGCGCGATTTCTGTGAAGCCAACAATGTCAAGCACGTCACGACGCCGTCATATTCCCCATGGGTTAACGGCTTAATCGAGGGGAGCAATAAAATTCTGTTAAATATACTGAAACGTCTTTGCGCCCCAGATCACGATACAACCGAAGGCATTGTCGATCCAGCAGATATCCCCGCAAACTGGCCGGATCATCTAGACGAGGCGATCCGCCAGATGAACGACCGCATCCTCGTCGCGCTCAAAGCGACTCCACGCGAACTTCTCTTTGGCAGGTCCTTCACACCGGAAAATCACTCCCCAGCCACCTTCAATCCCACGACGCCCTCCGACGCCGACATCCATTTCGCACTCGCTGACAGCCTACGCTGGACTGCTCATCTCCGATCCCTCCAACGATCAGAACAACAAAAATCGAGTTTTGACTCAAACGCTAAAATTGTCGAGTTTCGAATCGGTGATGTTGTCCAGTGGTATGACTCACCGGCCGACGACAACCGAAAATCCGTGAACAAACTGGCGCCACGATGGTCAGCACCGGTACAGATCTACGCACGTTTCCTCAATTCTTTTTCTCTCTGCGATATGAACGGTATCCCGCTAAAAAATCAAAACTTTATTCATTCTAGACGACTTCGACACTTTATTCCTCTTCGAGGTTCAACCCTCGACCAAAAACACCCCCGTGACGAAGGGGAGTATATACCCACGGAACAGGATCTGCAGATCGCGGACGCAGAAGAACAGATGGCCGAGGCGCTCTCCAACTTGGAGTCGACACCGCAGGACACTCTCTAAACTGGCCGGCCGTCAGAGTTCCACCGGGCGATTAGGAACGGCTACAGAGGCTGAACCAATGCGTGGTGGTTCGATTGAGTGGTGCTCACAAGGAGCATTGGGGCAGGAGTCGCGTTGGACGTCCGGGTCGGACGTCAGTTGGGGGGGGGGTGCCTGTGGCGGTGCCAGTAGCTACATCGGGATTGTTTGTACATATCACCATCACCTTCTGCTTTCGTTTTCCATCGCTTGGCCCAGTTTCGTGGCCCAAGAGATCCTCAGAGAGCCATCTAGCCAAGCGAGGGCCTTTCCATCTCTCAGAGACCTCGAGAGGTCTCCAACGGGTCCAGCAAGGGTCCAGCTCGCCACCAAGGCTCTGAAGGCACCGACTAACACAGCCAAATACCCCCTGTCCTACCGCAGCCCGTGACGTGCAACCGAATCAGGCGAAATGGCAGTCCGAACCCATTTATTCAAGCATGAATAAATCTTGAGAGGGGGGGGGTACCCCTCTCCAGATTCAAATGAAACTAAAATCTGAAGAGGCCCAAGGTCGCATTAAATTGAGATCTCAGTCCGATGGGGTCCTGACAGCTGCCTCGGCATCCCGGCGAAAAAAGTCCAGATAATCGGACGCCTTTTTCTAAGCTTATGAGAAGTCACCCATTGAAAGCAGGGTTCCTCAGTAGAATAATCCCAATATATGTACTTGATATCCAGCCGAATATCTCGACGTAATTCTAACTAATCGATGTTCAAGTGTAGAAGAAGTTCTCCGGCGTGTGGTCGCTCGAATCGCCGCCGTTCCACGGGCACGCAAAACTACAGTCCATGTTACGATTCTTCTTCCCAGCGCCGCCATCCTATCGGACGCACAAGTCAGGATATCGGTCTCGGACAGAATACGGACGCGTCACTCACCCAGCCGCCAACGGAGCAACTCCCGTCGTCAGAAGCCCACACAGCGCCGCCCAGGGTGAACAACAGAGGGTCGCCGTTCTTCCCGGGTTCGATTCCGAGTAGGTTGTCTATCTTGGACGTCATCTGCAGCGGTGCACTCTTTCGCGAGAGGAATCCGATCTTGTTCGTTCGTGCGGTGTCCCACATGGTGACCTCGACCGAGTACGAGACGGAGGTACCGGGCGGGGGATCGAATGGGCTACCGCCGCCGGAATCATTGTCTTCCCATTCCTGGATGTGCATTGTGCACTGGCCAATGTCATTGTACGGAGGTGTATCGCCACTGACATCCGGAAAGGCGTTGAACTTGGCACCAGCCACGTCGGGATTGATTTGGGCGCAGTCGTCGATTTCCAATCTGCTCTCTGTGTCAGCGTCCGTCGTATCATTCATATCTTTGCAGCTGACCTATCCCCGTCCCGAGGTGGGGTACCACCCGGAGGCTGGTTGCCGCCTAAGTGCAACTTGTCAATATAATTTCCTCGCGCTATGGCGATTACTCACGGTAATTGTGCTCGTCAATCAAACCTAGTCAACAACGGTCAACAGCGAATTATCATGAGTTTCTTCAACTTACGGAAGTCGAATTCTGATACTGCCAAGCCTATGTCACTTGGGCGGACCTCAACGATCCGTGTGACCATTCTCGCCTGAAGGATGGCCGGGTATTCATGCGTCACCCAAATGCTGTCTGCCCAAATCTAGGCGAAACTCAGCACTCAAATGCAAGGGACATGCGAGGGAAAACGAACCTCCTGAGGCTCCTCCTCTATGACGAGCCAGACGGTGCCGAAGCAGAGCCTCGCGTACTCTGCGGATGTGAGCCGGAACCAGTCACGCAAATGGCCACCCAGTTCTGCAGAGAGCATGGGTTCGTCAAGATAGTTGAAAGCTACGCGTATAATCAGTCCCAGTTTGATGCCAAGTACTGGGACTCGTCAACGAAACGCTCACCGGCAGCGTTGTTATAAACGTCATCTGCGGAGACAAGGTTATGAGCTAGCTCCCAAGAGGGGGAGAAGAGGGAAGAAGCGGGACTCACACAACGTATGCTGTTCAAAAAAAACCGATGCCAGTCAATTTTCGATTAGGGAAAGCGAAAACACGCACAAAGTCCCTTGCCGCGGACTGTTGGTGCATTAATGCTGCAAACTCGACTGCACGGTTCTTCCCGTAGTCTTTGTCAGCTGGGGTCAAGTTTTTCTGGTTCACATAGAAGATACACTGCGGAGAGTTAACGCCCTATGCGAAAGGGATTTGACTCGGAAATTCAGCTCACGTTAGGGCGCGGCCGGCGTCTGCCATTGTTATCCTTCTGGCCAACCATGAGGTCAAAGTCGATTGCCGCGGGATTGCCCGCATAGAAATTATAGTCCTGGCGGATGTGACTTAGTTCCCGTAAAGAGGCGCGAGACCAGTGAATGCCTCTACCTCTGATTGACGCTTCACGAAGTCAAGCGGATCATAAAGGTCTATATCGCGACGCGACACGCCGCACGAGCCTATCGGAACAATGGCCGGGGCTTCCCAGAAGGTCACGGTGCTCGCAAAGCCATTAACATTGTCTGCTTGTTTGGCAATTGGAGCGTCGGGGTAGGAGATCATGTTGGTGCTGCCGGCGGTCGTAAGCTGATAAATGGAGATCGACGCTGAATCTCTGTCGATCAAGAGCATGTTATTTTGACAATCGCGATTCGGTACGCAAGCCTGATCTCAAGGTTAAATAGCGACCACTGGGCAACGAGAAATAGATCAACCTGCGAGTACGTCTGGAAATCGTAGGGCAGACTATCAGACACTGACTTCCGGAAGGTAAGAGCGATGTTACCTGGTAGAAGCTATAAAGCCCGGCACCATAGATGAACAGATTGGACGAGAGCGTGATGACCACACCCCAGGCGTCTAGCATGGGGCCTTCAGGATCTCCGTAAGCGGTATTTACGGAAAACGGATCGGGAGGCGAAGGCGTGGGCTGGTAATAGGGTGTCTCTGTTTGCATCAGACCCGCCCAGACGTCCCGAGCGTTTTTGAACGCGTATTGATACATGACCTGTGCACATCATGAGAAAAAGAAAAGACACATCCCAGCGCGCACTAACGTGATGCTCTGATGCAGTTCCGACCAGCCACACTGGCCCCCTGGATTCGACAAGTACGCCTCTTGCCGAGAAGCTGTTGATCTTTTTTTTTGCATGTCAGTGTGGCCTCCGAAAACGTTCGAAATGCGCACCTGTGTTTGCCGAGGATCGTCCAAATCGTGGTCTGAGGTGGACGTGTGAGCTCGGTACTGGGAAAAGATCATATCAAACCGCGCACCTGCATTCCAAACCCAGATGTTCTATAGGAAATCTCAATACTGACAAGTCTCAAAGGATACAACCACGAACCTCAAAATACCCTGAGCCCGAGTCTGTTATGTGGATGCCGAGGAACGCTGAGGTACATTTCAAGTCGGTGCTTGATGTCGGACAGTGGCCAGCGTCGATGTTCGTCCCCTTAACGCCGCCGAGACGTACGTGGACGTCCCTATCCCCGTCAGAACATGAACCTGAAAATCATGGGAAAAGACTTACCACATCCCCGCTGAGCCTTGAGAGCTTTCTTTGATGTTCCATTCGATCCCGATCGCACCAGCCGAGCCTCCCGTAGTGGCGACGACCATGTCGCTCATTTCCACTGACCCGGTGTCCCCAGGATTACCCACCTGCAAAGATTCAGCGTCTGCGGACCACACTGCGCCATTAACTTACTCGAATGACTGGTCGTGGGTTGTTTTGGTCGGCGAAATTGGCGCCCGTCCCCATGATAGTCGAGAACATTTCACCGACAATAATCGTGCCAGCAGGCACGAAGATGGTGTCAGTGACCAGATATGTGCCGGCTTCGAATACTGGAATACATGTCAGCGGCTGCAAGGTCTAATTGCGAAGTGGGGTCCCACATAAAACGTTGCATCCACCAAGCTATGACAGCAGGACAACCGTCAAAATTGAACAAAATATGATCCAAGCGTAACAACTCACCTTCAGAATGAAATTGTTTATCGCAGCAGTGTCGTCAGTGACTCCATCACCAGCAGCCCCTCCGGCATCTTTGACGGTTTGGAATTCTGAGATGGATCGTGAGATGCAGAAAGCGGAAGAACCATTCAAAACATACGGGTATCCAAATAGTCCTGGTATTGCGGCCGCGACCGGGAGAAATATGCCCCGAATGAGTTGGTCAAGGCGGTAGACCTGGCCAGAAGAGGCTGGAATGTCCCTCGGGTGTATTGCTTATTTAATCCAGAGTATGTGTTCCCTGTAGGACAGGGATGAGCATTGTCTGCGGAAGCCATGCTTATGCTTACCTTGAGCCCAGTGTCCACCGTAATCCGCGTTTGCCGCGAGGATTGTGCCGCTTTCATCCTGGATGTTGGCACCAAATATGTTCGAGAACAGAATGTTCTCCACAATCAGCGAGCCGGCGAGACTCGAAGGCTGACTAGTGGACATCTGTCGAACGACTTCAGCGGTACGCCAAAAAAAAGCGGCTCGAGGATTACCCTGATTCCGATTACGGTGTCTGTGATCCATGAATCGACGATAAGAACACCACCAGCGCTCTAAAAAGGCTTGTCAGATGTTGCACGGTCGCGGAAACGATTTGGTCACCTGTTCAGCATTTGTTAGGCCTCCCGTGTGGATGTCCCAGCCGACCAGACAATTGCTGTACTAGACGTCGGACAGGAAGTATCAGTTGAAGGGAAAATAGTACGCACTGGATATTGATATTCTGCCAGGTGAAACCTAGCCGATAGATCAGATTCTAGATCGCAATAAATTATGTACATTGGACCACTCACCCCAGTTCCATTCCTCGTAAATGGCCGTCACAGCGTTGCTAATTTGAACATTGCGGATCGTGAACTGTTGATTCGATATCCACATTCCGAACGCGCCGCTAGGAGGCGTTCAACTAGTCAGTCGTTGCGGATGCGAACAATATTAATCGGATTACCCGTCGATTGTGATGTCGGACATGAACCCTCCGGACCTAACGAGACACGTCAAGATTGAACGACTGACTGTACACAGAGGGCGCTCTATACCCGTTTTCTGCGAAAATTCTGCAATAGCATCAATATCGGCACCGCATTGCAAGAGAACACATAAGCTTACCCTCGATGCTTTGTGCTGGGATTGTCCGTGGCTCGCACCAGTTTTATATCCACGTTGATGATGCTTGTCGCTTGGCCGACCTGCCAGTGAATTCCAGTTGCAGTGGAGGAAGGATCCATTGCCGTTGTATCGATGACGAAGTTTCTGACCGAGCGAAAAAAATTCTGAAGTACAGTGATTCAGGGGGTCTACGTTCAACACGCAAGGTCGAATCACAAACGTTTTGATTCTGCCACCAGTTGACACCGGAACCGTCGGGATTCGATTGGCCCTCGAGATACGGGTCGCCATCTGAAACACGCGATCAGAACGTGGTGTCGTGCATACCAAACGTAGAAAATCTACCTATAACAGCGGCGCCCTTGAAATTTGCATCCGCCTTGAGCGTAGGTTTATTTTTTGCGTCGCCGACGCTGTTTTCGAACGGTAACTATTATTGTCGCCATGGAAATGTTCGCACTCACAGAGATGTGAAGTAGTAACTGGAGTGAAAGAGTTTAAGGGTGGGTTGAGCGGGGAGAGCAGAATTCTACTCACGGAATGATTGGCTTGGTTATACGGTACTGTGCCGCCGACGAAGGCTCGTCAGTGAGCTGATGTTGGGGAAATATTCAGAATACATACGGTGCCGGGGCGAAAGTATATGACAGCTGGCGTCGTCGACGACGAGAAGCATCCTAGCCCGCACCGATTTCCGTCTATCCGGCCAATTACTCAGATGCCCATCATCCACGAGCGCAACGTACCGCTGATTGCCTTGTTGATAGCGTCGGTATCATCTGCAACAGACTAGTCAGCCAACCCAGTTTGTGAATCTCAGGACACAAAGCTCGCCCGTAACACCGTCTCCTTTAGCCTGAATTATAGTTGTGTCAGTCGGACATTAGATATCGTTTGCCGTGACGCACCCCATATTGGATTTGCACATCACGCCAAACCTATATTGCGCATGAGCAACTTATTTTCGCATGTCCGAGAATTATACCTTGTAGCCAGGGTTGTACGCGTTTCCACCGAGAGTGTGCAGCCCAGGGTTCGCCATCCAAAATGCATCTAAAATGTATCAATCAGTTCCAGAAGAAAACACAGAAAAGAGGCCACCAACCGCCCGCGCCTGCGGCTGGAGCGAGTCCAGAACAAGAGGGTGACTGACCCATAGTGCGTATATCAAACCAACGACAGAATGGGTTCTTATACAGCACGGAAATCTATAATTAGCCAAGGCCAAGGTAGCGGCGAGGTTCCGAGATCATCCCTGGTTGATTCGCAAAATGCTGAGAAGACGACATCGTTGAATAAAATGCAAACTTGCCTTCGGGCAATCATCCTCAGGGAAGAATCCTCTTACCTTTGAGTTTCCTGTTTTGTTTCTGGGCGGGCATCTGGCTTTAATCGTCGTAAAATAACCGCGGCACAATATTTGCCTGCCTGGTAAGTACAACGCCTCACCGCGGTATTGTGGCCGAGTTAGTGATCGCCACGCAGGTCAGGCGGATCAAGTTATAACCCGATAGACGTTTCCGGGCCCTGATACAATTTGGCTAAACCGTCATTTCATGAGAAAACCTAGGGAAGCAGTGGCCTGGGCTGAGGCTGGGCATTATCCTCTGACGCATTGCCGCATCTAGTCATGCGCCGAGCCTGGTGGGCGAGCGGTATAGGGCACCGTGAGGCCGCGTGGGAGCAGCGGCGCGGTCGTGCGTGGAGGTCGTGGTCAAGGATGCATGAGGCTGTGCTACGACATCCGGGGCTAACACACCCATACAGGCCCTGGGCCCGGCGGTCCTACCGAGGACCAGTCTCACTGGTCCAGCAGGCAGGCAGATAGTTAGCATTACACGGCCGTTCCGACTGGAAGTCGGAACATGAAGTCGCCAAGAAGCCACACCCTATTTGCCATCACTTTGAGCCCGGAAAAATCGTTAATCAGTCTGAAGGACCCGAACCCACCAGTCAAGTGGACGACTCGAGCGATCCAATGTAAGTATTATAGACCATCGAAACCGCACTGCTAAGCTCGAACACAGGGGTGTCCATGCGCTGACTCCGGGCCTGTGAGAAACCTGAGTAGTACTAGTAAGCAAGTGCCATGCACCTAGGTAAGCGGCTGATCTGCAAACTGCTGATCGGCTTTCCGTGCTAGAGCGGCTCAAGAGCCCCCGGTGTCAGTCTGAAACATTTGGACTGAAACTCAACCGGGACTGGTGATGGCGTCGCCGCTTTGGTCTGTGAGATTCAGCGTGACTCGGTGCGATGCTTGGGGAAACTTAAGACACTTCGAGAGTCGGATATTATTCACAATTAGGGTTCTACAGCGGCAATTCATCCCATTCCTACGATATTCTGAAATGTGAATGAACACGAATTCAAGTCCTACTTTTTCCTGTAAACAGGTCGCCGCTGTTCGCCATTTTTCTTTTTCCTTCTCGATTTCTGGCGTGAGGGCTTGATGTTTCAGGCTGGTCCTCTTTTGCAGTCCGCGTCATTGATCTAGATCCGCAAATTTTAATCGCAGAGGACCTCCGTTTCGCTGAACACATACCTCGTAGTTAGTCGGCGACCAGTGCACGTTTCTCGATGGTCTGAAGCTACAGACTGAGCGGTTAGTCAGTTTCTGGGCCTAGATGTTTGGAGGAGATACGGACGAGTTGAAACTTACATGAAGTTGGCGAGGCGTCCGCTCCCTACTCGTCGATCATCAACAAGTCCGTAGGAAGAATTGCAGCTGCGGAATTCTTGCCTGCAAGACCTGTTCGTCCAACTTTAACCCAGAAAACCGAAGACAGTTCCTTTCTTTCGAGTGCCGAGTTCTGGAAGAATCCCAAGAGCAGAACTATTCGGGAAAACGTTGAAATGCTGGTTGAAAGAAAGGCTCGGGCGGGTCTGCGCAAAGTTGGAGTTTGGGCTACACGATGGCTTTAACACGGAGTGCAGATGCGTACCGAGCCTTATCCACCTACACGCGTCCTCGAATAAGCGCCCATGTTTCAGATGGTCCGACAGAGGTTTTGCCCACCTGAGTGAGAGGGCAGAGAATCTTGCTGTATTAGAGATATTTGGTGAATAAACCAAGCGTGTTTGATTTGGAATTCAAATTGACATGCTTCACGTTGTTGGGGACGTGAGGTCAAGGTGTAACACTGGATGTGGAAAGTTGACTAAAAACAAACGGGCTGATAAATCGAACTAGAAAGAGTAGAAGGGCACTACTATTTTCGACCCTGTACTTGGCCACCTAAGCATTTATGCTTCGCTATCAGCCTTTAGCATCGTACCACGCACGCAGAATAGCGTCAGATGAAAGGCACGCATACTACGAAGAGTTTAAGCCTACTCCCACCCAAATACATGGAGATCTGCCCTCGCAGTGAATTTCTTTTGGACGGCAGTTCAACAAGCCCAAATAACAGGCTAGTTGGCCACAGTTTTTGAGATTTCGCCCCCATCACGTGCCGCCAAAACGGGCAATTCGCGTGTCCTATTTGTTCCTTGCCTCGATTTGGCGACAGAAGTCGAGCCGGCTCGTGTTTACTGTCCAAACAATCATTCTCTTTCATCCTCCACCACCACGCGCTGCCTCCTCTCCCCTGCTCGTGCCCTCCCCCGACGCTACCGATGTGCCCAACATGCAGTCGAACGCCACCACACTCTGCCGCCCCTGGGGCCCCCAGTGTGTCCGAGCCGAGAGCATGCCACCTCGCTATTGCTCCTCCGGGTGGCATTCTGACGCGGACTTAACGTTCCTACCACCCGGTGTCGCGTACAGCATTCTTGCCGCCACGGTGGCGCGTACAATACCTCTGCGCGCCGCACGGCGACGTGTACTCCACGCGTCCTCGATGTGTTCGGTGTCCGGCGGCTGCTCACAGCTGCGGGATACTCCCTTGTTTTCAGCCCCTAGCCACAGAAATGGCACTGTAAATTACTGTTTGTATTGCATCAATGCCGAATGAATACTCAATAGATTTTTTATGAAAGGCCAGCCTCAGATACAAAAAAAAAGTGTGAATATTCACTTAGATTCAAATTTACTTTGATGCCACCTCTGGCAGCGCACCCATTGTGAAGAACAATGACAGCTCGCGCTCCGGTGAGCCAGTTCACGAGAGAGATACCGAATTTAGGTGGGGACAAATACGACACGCGAATTGCCTGTTTGAGAATCACGTGTTGGGGGCGAAAAGTCGCCAACTGTTGGCCACCTCCCCAAACCAAGCTTTGAAGCCGGAACTCGGCGACCGGAGCCATCGGGAATCGTAACTAGGGTATATATCTGCAATTAGAACCTATCTCAGTCTACATGCGACCCATATCCGGGGTGTACACGAGTGCTCCTCGGATGGGGGAAAATGCCGAACCGAGGGCGCTGGAGCAATGACGTGTCTAGCGGAGGATGGAACGATGCTGTGGCTCAAATTGGACTTCAAACAGCGTGAAAGAAAGCTATACAACATATTTACATTGATAACTTCATACACAAGTGCTCCTAGCTCCCAAAAAAAATCCCACTGTTGGCAGATCAAAATTGCGTGGTTTGCAGAAGAGCATTGCACTGAGAGGGGAGCTGACCAGTTAAAATTTAGAAGTGCCTCCTAAATCGAAGTATTGAATTCCAAAAGACCTCGTGCCAAGTTTCAGACCAGTAGCCCAACAGTGTCGTCTTATACGACGTCGGCCAGTATGAGCCCCTCAAAAAAAGCAGCGGTACCTTCACCCGAGAATAGCGAAGGATTTTCTGGCCTAACCACGGCAAAAATTGTGGCAGATGATCCGCCTAAACCAGGGGAACAGAACGAGCCCACAAACTCCTGGAATGGTGAAGAACTGGTCGAAAGGGAGCTGAGCCCAGAAAGCCGAGCAGCGTCGGCAATAAAAAAATGATGTTCACACGTTTCGGAGCCTGATCCGACATGTCGTAACTTTCCATCAACTCATCACTTTGACTCCAAATTCGGTTCAGGTCTTCGCTATGGGTCCTACTCTCATCCCTCATGATGCCAGCTTATGAACATCAAGTCTCCGGATGCTAGCCACCAAATGGCCGACTAGGGGGGGCGGCCAAGTACGGGGTCCACAATAGTACGTCCCAGATTTGTCTGAATCTGGTGCATCCACATACCTCCTTCACGTGAGACAAAGGCGCGTTTGAGGTTGGGGCCATTCTCCGAGGCCTCCTCTGTGTTGAAAATGAACGCAGACAAAAAGACATGCTTGGACGGCGGCAGATGGATCGGGCCAGAGTCGAGAGGTCTGCTCAATGTTGCAAGCGACATTTGACGGCATTTGATAGGAGTGCAGATACCACCGAGCATTATTCGCCTGATTGCATCCGACGTGAATCCGCCTGCATTGCAATCCGACGTGAATCCATGCGTGAATCGGTGAATCCGCCTGCATCCATCCGATGTGAATCAGTGAATCAGTGCCAATAAAGTATGTAGAAGAACCCAGCATTGAGATAATCTTTACAAGCGGTTGGATAATCTGAGAGAAGTGTTGAATAATCTGAGTGAAAGAATAACCTGGGTAAAAGTGTTATCCTGCATCGTCTCCCCCCCCCCCCCCCCCCTCATTCCTAGTATGCTATAGTGTGCCAGTGCCCTAACCCAGCCATAACAACGATCGCCCACCACGTTCCCGACGCAACGCGACCGAGAGATGCTGGTGGTGGTAGGAAAGAAGGAGAAAGTGGGCTGTGCTTGATCTGACGGTACAGATCAAGAGCTGCCGGATGCAGCCGCCCGCGTGTTCCCGCGAGCGCTTGCGCGACGCGGACAAAACGCACCGAAGTATTCGCTTCGTTGCCTATATTCGCCCAACTCAACACCACTTTATGCTCTCTTCGCCGATCCATCTACGGTGCTTTTACCGTTGTGGGCTAGTCGTGTGTCCGTCCCCTCTACTTTGGAAAATAAATTGTAAATTGGACTGGGCTGCAGACCCGCCCGTTCGACTCGGGCTCGAGCCATTGACTCGTCATCCTCCAATTTTTTTTCCTTTCTCACATCGTTTCTCACCTATCTTCAATCACCCATACTTCCCCTCCCCAACGGCTCGCTCACGCGTCGCGGTTGTTTTGTGCCCGCGCCGCCATCAACGGCGCCGGCTCCCATCACCACTACGACTTTACAACGACAGTGGCGTCTACACTGCCCGCCTCCCCGCCTATCGCCCATCCGCCAGACTTTAGTTTAGCGCAACCACAACTTCTCCCCAGTCGCCGCAGCCTTGCTAGTGGTGATATCAAGCCACTGATAAGGTGTGAAATTGAACACACCTGAAATAATCGATTTTGCAACCTTTCAGTTGTCTACAACCAGTGAATGAGGTTATACAAGGGTACTAGTCCACTCCCAGGACTGGATGCATTTAAACACCAGTTTCATCACCATTTTCATTACACTGGTCATAACACTGCTCCTGCAATCTGTGCAGTTTGTGCAGGGAGTTTGAATATCTTATGAATGCTAGGCCATTATTAACCACATGGGACATTGGCAGGACTTTAGAAACAGCTAAAAAATTCAGGGATATACTATTTGTGACTTTACCAAGTCATTTTGATGATAGTTACCATATTAGGAATCCAGTGGTTGGACTTAGTGATTTCCGGGTAGTTCCGGAGCCTGTTCGTACCTAGATCGGACATGGAGAATGCCGGACAATGCCTAGAACTGCCTAAAACCATGTGTAATAGGTCTGGAAAGACTTGGATGCACTTGGCAAAGTCTAGATGACTGCGGATACAGGCTGTGCCTGGAAACAATTCAAAAGGCTGTACCTTTTCCTTGGGGAATTGGCTTTGTCCTAGGGGAAAGCGGCTCGGAGGGTTCCTAGGACCGATTCAGATGACTCATGGGCGCTGTTTTATCGGTCTCACACGGAGTCTTAACCCCAGAAAAGCGGTTTCTTCTCACATATTCTACACCCCCAATTTGGTCAGATGTTTGAGCCCCGTCTGATCGGAGATATCCCGAGACATCTCGGCGAAGGTCTGGCGAAGGTCCTGAGAGACCTTGTGGGATGATTTTCTAGAGCCATTACTGGCAGTTCCCTACAATGTTTCCGCAAGGTTGTCGGAATATATCTGAGATGATATATTTTATGCATTTCGTGAGGTCAGCCCACGTGGCCACGTGACCGGACGCGTCAACTTTCGGCGCGCTCATTATAGTTGACAACAACTTTTTTGAGCTCAATAGTCACATGTCTAGGACATGAATTCCTGTCAGAAATCCAAATTTCTCCCAATTCTCTGTAATAGGGACTTGATGGGCCGGTCGCAAGTTGCTGCGGGAGTGTCCATTGTTTAATGGTGTCCCGGTAACGCTAATAAAGAAGTACGATGCACACAAAGATCTGGCCACCCATTGAGACAATGGGTCGCTTGAACTCTGGCCACCCTGGCTGCCAAATCGGGATGAATGGCAGTTGCCGAGCGAGCACTAGAAAGCCAGCCTCAGCCCGCCTGAACGTCCACACCCAGAGTGGTCACTCGTCGTTCAGAAAGCGTTGCGCTGGGAAGACTTCGAGGCCTTGCAGAACCCCGCTTGAGACTGTTTGCTTTTGATGGTGGGTAAATTTTGCTTGAATATCTTGTTTGATTTTATGGCGATATAACCCCCCTGTTATCAAGCTATTCAGTTGATTTTGAGCACTCAGTTTTCTGAAAGCATTGCGCTGGAGGAACCTTGAGTTCTTGTAGAACCCCGCCTAAGACTGTGTGATTTCGAGGGCATGGGAATCTGCTTTGACACAATAGACAAAGTTGGATTCATGATCTCATTTTTATTTACTCCTCCATATTCTCTGGATGATTCAATTGCCCCTCCGCCGCCTCCTCCTCCTCCTCCTCACCCCCCCCATCAATTCCTTCGACTCTGCGGCTGCTTTAGCCTGTTTCTTTTCTCCCGGGTCGCCCTTGACTTCTTTAAAGCAGCGGCACGCTTTTCAGGCCCAGAGACTCGAAGCAGAGCTGCCAACTCGTTGTGTTTGGTATCGTGATCGAGGAAGAATGGTGTGGGAGCTGTTAGAGCGCGGGGGAGGGTGTCTCTGAGCAGATGGGCGTTGTGTAAAGCATGCATGTTGATAAAATAAATGTCTGTATCGGCATGCCGCGCTGCTGTTTGTGTCCGATCCGTGACATGACGCTCTTGAATTACACTTTCGAAGCCAGCCACAGCCTGGCATTTACTCCCATAGCAGTCGTGTTGGGCGTTGAAGAAAAAAAGAATAGCCTATGTGTCTTTAGCTGCTAATATATTCAGTAGATGTCTGGATCTTACTCCTGGTTCCGCCAAATGAATCTTCGGCGAAGGAGAGAGGATGGGCATGTTCATCCGCTGGTCTCGGGTTGTCGACACTACAAACTTGTGAATGACAACCACAGCCTCGCCATGCTTTGTAGAAGCGTTGGTAGGGATTAAAATAAGGCAGATACGACTGGTGAGTATAAACTCCGTCCCCTGTGCTTGATCCAGAGTTTGAATGGGACAACATGTATATAAACTCACCTTGCACTTGAAAACACCCATGAATCTTTCGTGCACATGTCCCCCGATTGGGAAACAACATATTTACACGTTGTCCAGAGCTTTCCAGCCCCAGTGTCCAATCCCGGGCTCCAGAGCGAGCCAAGAATCTGCCGCCACGGTTGGGACACTGCCGTGAGACGTGCATCGAGTTTTATTGACCCTGGGAGAGACATGGATTTATTAGAACCGTCCGTGTTCTAAATCTGGCTACTCACCGGGCTTTGGTTTAGATTTATCCATCCAACCAAGTCGGCCTTGAAGCTCCTTGTTCTTGTCGAGGAATGATATCACCTCGCCACCGGCTTGAATGTACTCCTGAGATCCTTGAGGCTTCCACCACCCACCACTGACCTGGTGCTTAAATCGTTCCATATCAGCCAGTGTCACCCCTATGTCATGACTCGGAGCCTGGTGGCTCGAGAGAACACTGCAGAGCCTGGATATCGCATTCCAAGCTTCAAAGCCCTCCGTTGCGTAGAGAATTGCGGGTCCAAAGCGGCGAATATCATCTGGAAGGTGTGAAATGGCATGGAGCTTGTACTTTGTCATGATTCGAGCTGGATCGATGAGTGCCCACAGGTCTAAGACATTGTCGATGCAAATTTGGCGATCAATCTACGGCGGGGGGATTTACTTCAACTCGATAGAGGCAGAGCGCACTTACCAGATACTGCTCCATATTGCGGATTTCAGGGAACCACAACAGGGCTCCCAGCTCCCCAGATGCCTTCCAAAGATTAGAAAGATTCTTGCCAGAAAGGTCGTCATGAAGATGGAAGGCCCCGAGCTGCTGAAGAATTTTAAAGTGCTTCCCAATCAATCTGTTCTTGTACTTTACAATATACTGACCGCGAACAGAGGGGAAATTCAGGCCATTCCTTGAGGATGACTGTAGTCTTACGGCGAATTTTTCTCCCTTGGCTTGATCCCATGGGGTGTTCGTTTCATGCCAGATGTATTTATCGTCCCCGAGGAGAATTGAGTGGAGGATCTCAAACGGACTATCTCTGTGCGGATCGAGGCCTAAACAGTCAGTTTGACCAAATCAGAAAGGTAGCATATATAGCTCACCTCGTACACGGAGTAAAATATTGTAGTGATCTCCTGGACGCAGTTGCTGGCGTTCTGCTAATTTAATAGATGAGGCAGGATTGGTGATTCAAATAATCTGCGCCCACCGGAATTCTTAGGCAGTTTAGAGGAGTGGTGCGTGGGTTGCAAGATTACCCAATTGTATAATTCCCACTGGATTAAATCCTTGATTCGAGTCTTGACCGCCTTTCGTGCGTCACCCTTCAAATTCTTATCTCTGAGCCGAGGATCTGTCTTGAAGCGTTCCTTCTGAGTTTCTCTGGCCTTGACAATCAGTTTGGCAATCCAAACCAGAGCGGTCTTGTCCTTGACACCCGTCGAGGTTTGCAGGTCATCAACAGCATCCTGGACGCCCGTACACGCCGCCCAAATCTGGCGCTTAATAATACGGATTGTCTGCGCGGGCGTCCGAGGAATTCCGGGCTGGAAGGGATTCAGAACTGCGCTAGCATTCATTTATAAATTTCGAACGGACCTTGAAGAGAGCGCGGTACCCTTCATCGCTTTCTCGGTAGGCTGATGTACCGCCAGCCATATCATAACGACACCACAGGTTCGCATTTACACCTGCATTGGACGCAGATTCAGCTTGTTGAGGATTGTCGGCAGGGAGGACATGTGCAAAAATACGAAACAGAATCTCCTGTTCCAGTTTGCAGGCGTACGCTTCGTGATGTTTATCAGGATCCCTGGACAAGAGTCAGTGTTCATTTTCAGCTCAAGACGACAGAATACTCACAGGTCCTCAGCCAGAGCTTCTAATTGCTCTCCAGAAGATGCGTGGGGAGAAGTCGAGCAAAATTTAATAAAGTATTCTTGTGATACCTTCCGGTGAGGTAAATTTGCATTTGCCATATAGACATTCAGGTGGGCATTGTACTGTTTGCTCACATTCCCAGAGACGTCATCACTCCAGGGAATTATCCGAACAGAAAATACCGGACGACCCTTGGCTATGTTCCGCACGGGATTTGGCATGCATTGAGCCCACAGGGGCAAAGATTCTGTCCGAATTGGTATCAGCGCACATGGAACAGGAAGAATAAGACCTGACCAGGAAATTTGAACGAGTATCCAGTCTCACGAAGATCCAGATAATTATATTGCAAATCTGTTGCTAGCACCCGGACAGTCTCCTCGTCATGAATAACAAAGCAATCGGACTGCGGGGGAAGTCAGAATGTTGCCAATTATTCGAAACCCTGAACTTCTTACCGCAGGATAGTGAATCACTTTGTGGACTTTGGCGTACTCTTGTTTGTTGAAGATCACACATCGCATTGGGATGACGAATTGGCCATCTTTCAGCTGTGCAAGCTCCTTAATGTAAAAGTGCTTATGTCCGGCCTTCTTCTAGTCCACCCACATTGGTGAGAGCTCATCAAGGTCTATCTCCTTCGTCCATTTATCGGCCTGGTTTAACTACGAGATATGGTCTGTAATCTCGGGATAAACCTGCATAAATTCCCGGACAAGGGGATTGGCCCAATCCTGCAGGTAAAGCACGCTCGAACTCAAGATTTAACATATGGGTGAAGGACATACCAATGCAAGTAACTCCGCTGGATGATTCATGTAAAATTTATTTCCCATCAGATACGTGATGCCGGGTTTGGATGTTGACGTCCTTGGTAAGCTGCGCTTACTTTCTTCTCAAAGCAGAGAATGATGGAACATCGGGTGTTTTGCACTCGCGCATCACCCAGATGATTGTTTTGAGTTGGTCATCCGACAGTCTCAAACGCGGTAAATTGTCTAACAAATCAAGCATGAACATCTACCGAGAGTCGACTTAGATGCATACTGGTATTAGAACGAGAACGACTTGCCGGTTTAGATCCATGGGGACTCCACCTGCTATCCTTGTGGCTGTACTCTGCCTCGGATCCGGCATCGCTGTCATCCAAACCTGTCAAGTCGATCATGATCAACGATTGATAAAGAGATGCCGCCATTCGAAGCTTACCCATCTCCACCATGAGCTCCACAGCGCTGGAGACGGTCAAGTCCTCCCGGTCCATCTTGCCGAACATAGTATGGTCATAGTAGTCGAGATTACGAATCCCTTCAAGAAGTTCTCCGCGGCTCGTGGCTCCAGTCTCCTCAGTGCCTGCGGAGAAGAACATTTTGTTTCGTTCAGCATCAAAGAACTGGGTGCCGTCCATCATAATGCCGCCCAATTCACTCAGCAACAGCAGGGTTCGAGTTTAAACCGCATCGTACCCAACGATGCCCCTGGGTTCGAACCAACCTGGTTCGAACCATGAGTGTTTCTCCTACAGAACTTGCCTCTGGCTGTGGTTTGCGGTTTGAACCATGGTTTAAACCGGGATGGTTCGAACCGTGGTTTAAGCCGTGATGGTTCGAACCATGGTTTAAGCCGTGATGGTTCAAACCGCGGTTTAAACCGTGATGGTTTGATGGTTTGAACTTGCCATTCAACCTATCATGGTTTGAACTCAGAGTCAAGATGTTCAAACTGCAGATTCTTTTTGTTGACACAAAAGGGGCTGCTCAGCTGCTTCAGCATCAACTTCTCTTGAGAGCAAACAGGCTTAATTTCCATTTCACTAGCTTTGAACTTGCCTGAGTTTCCTGAACTTTTCCCATAATCCGAGGTTAAGTATCTGACATAAGATGTGATGGAACAGTGACATGAAGTGAAATCACCAAAACAGGAAGATGATGGCATTTGGCAGAAATTCAAAACTGACAACATAGGTTGAAAAGACTTCAGACAGATGGACTGACAAAAGCAATTTTATAAATAGACTGATGAAAACAAATGTTTATACAATCACGACAAAAATTGTTGCCCATACCAAAAAAGGAAATGCCCGGCCTGCCATCAAAAGACGTTGTCACAGGGGGGCGATAATTATCCATTCTCTTAACGAAATCAGTTTTTGAGATTTCGCTCCCATCACGTGCCGCCAAAACGGGCAATTCGCGTGTCCTATTTGTTCCTTGCCTCGATGTGGCGACAGAAGTCGAGCCGGCTCGTGTCTGCTCGTGTTTACTGTCCAAACAATCATTCTCTTTCATCCTCGACCACCACCCGCTGCCTCCTCTCCCCTGCTCGTGCCCTCCCCCGACGCTACCGATGTGCCCAACATGCAGGCAAACACCACCCCTGGGGCCCCCAGTCCCGCTCGGTGTGTCCGAGCCGAGAGCATGCCACCTCGCTATTGCTCCTCCGGGTGGCATTCTGATGCGGACTTAACATTCTTACCACCCAGTGTCGCGTACAGCATTCTTGCCGCCACGGTGGCGCGTACAGCATTCTTGCCGCCACGGTGGCGCGTACAATACCTCTGCGCGCCGCACGGCAACATGTACTCCACGTGTCCTCGATGCGTTCGGTGTCCGGTGGCTGCTCACAGCTGTGGGATACTCCCTTGTTTTCAGCCCCTAGCCACAGAAATGGCACTGTAAATTACTGTTTGTATTGCATCAATGCCGAATGAATACTCAATAGATTTTTTATGAAACGCCAGCCTCAGATACAAAAAAAAAGTGTGAATATTCACTTAGATTCAAATTTACTTCGATGCCACCTCTGGCAGCGCACCCATTGTGAAGAACAATGGCAGCTTGCGCTCCGGTGAGCCAGTTCACGAGAGAGATACCGAATTTAGGTGGGGACAAATACGACACGCAAATTGCCTGTTTGAGAATCACGTGTTGGGGGCGAAAAGTCGCCAACTAACGAAATCCTCGGCTTTCGTTTGCATGGCTTTGGTTCAATCCCCATTCAGCGTAACCCCTTCCTCTCTTCTCTCTCAATCTCAAATGACCTATGCAGTAAGGTTCAACCAACACACGGCCACGGCCAAGCCCAGGCATCAACCCCATTTCATACCAGTCCTCGCACTGCGCCAACAATTTCCGCTGCTTCCGAAGTTGGATCAGGATCGCGGCAGACTCCGAGTGTGTGTGAATCAAGACCGATTCAGCGTACTGGCGAGAGCAGGCCAGCCCCGTGTCTCAACAGCTTTTATTCTGAATTTGAAAATTCCTAACAGAGACGAAAATCGCGCACCGTGCCCGCACTTTCCCGTTGAACCCGGACCGCGTGGGACCGCAGGCTGAGGGCGATGCAAGCAGGCACGTCCAGCTGTTCTATTAACTGTAAAGAATCCCAACAGGCACACATCTTTCCCACTGCGCCGCAGGACGATAAACTGCGGGTAGCCATAAAAGGCCGGCCATCATGTTGCTATCCATCATCTTTCCTCCGTCCCTTTCATCGTATTCTGCTGGCTGGTACTCTGAATGCTTCTGAGCCCATCAATACTTTGCTTTCAAGACATCAACTCCTTGGGACCTTCCTTCTCGCTGGCAGCCGTACGAAAATTTAATGCGCAACACGACTCCCAGGCTCTTTCAGGCTGTGCAGCAACACGCTCGTCCCCGTTGATATAGCTCTCGTATGCTCGGTCGTCCCTCTCCTGGACCCTTCATTTGGTGTCTTCCATCCCCTAGTTTCTTCCCCTAACTTTTCTGGCTGCAATGTTCTGGAGCTGGCTCTGAAGAAAACCTAATTTACCGGTACTCCAAGGATCTGCCGCCCGTTCGTATCGCTCAATGCTCGAATTCGTTGACCCATAATTTTATCTTTTTTTTTTGGACTGTGCAGGGTTTCAGCACTGTGCCTCGAGCCTCTCATACATTATTTTTCGGATGTTTCTTCCTCTTCCTTTTAGCCTCGCTCTCACTCTCCTATATATCACCTGTAACTCGGTAACCCCTTGAATAAGCAATTTTCTCTGCATCGGTCTGACTCTTCTGTGACCGTCGGGTACATATTAAATGTGTTGTTCTGGACTTAAATATCTTCTAAGGCTTAGTTGGTTTCATTCCTACAAACTCTGAGCAAGGGCCGGAGCGAAGCGTAGGCATGCCTTGTAGTAGTCTAGTAGTTACCGTGGGTATAAGGAAGTTATTATGGAATATGACATAAGCAGACTCCGAGTCGCGAAATTCATGTCTCAACGACGCGATATTTTATTTATTCACATCTCAGAACTTATAAAGGAAGCCGAATCTATGTTTCTGTCTCCTCGAAATTCTGAATGAGGCACTGTGGCTGTCTCTTTAAAATCGCTGCATTCGTCATGTGACTTATGGCCGTTTCTCGGCCGAAGCCTAATGGAAGACGGATGTTCATCCTCACAGACATAGAAAAATCTTCAGAAAAATCGGCACCACTCGGAAATTTTATTTTGACTATTTTATGACGTTGTCATTGACCAAATTTATTGAGGAAGACATACATTCCAATGTTTAAAAAATGTTCACGGTGGGGTTCGAACGAAGGCTTATGTCATATTACATACTAGCGCCGCTACACGGTCGGACCCCGCGCTTACTAACAGACTCTAACTTGCGAGGTACGAGCTTGATCTTAGAGCGTCTACGATAAGGCTCCAACCCTTTCTGTTTTTAACCGTTTTTAAACGGTAAAAACCGTTTATTTTTAGTCTCTCGTAGACAGACGCTCTATACGAACACTCGTACCTCGCTGTATAGAGTCTGTTAGTTACCGCGGTGTCGTGTATGAAGTGCTCTCTTATTATGTGGTCTTACATAAGTTTTGGTAGGCCGTAGTTCGAACCCGGCCCAAACACTTGTTTTTTTAAAAAAGTATTTTTTTGCTCCGCAGCCTTCCGTACCTCTAATTCGTGTTTCCAGGCTGCAACGAGGCTCTGGGTGACTCCTGATTTTTTTCTAGTCCATTTCAAGGTCAACTCTAACCACTTGTTGTTTCTGGGCCAAGCAAGTGCACATAAAAGTCGCGACCTTTACACCATGCGTTCAAGAGCTTGTTTCAAGATTCTGAATCGACAGAAAGTTAGTCATAAATAATAAAGCCCCATAAGTCTTTAAGTCTCACTGAAAATCGCATTTCCCGTTCAATGGGACGCGACTCGGAAAATGATTACCTAAGATTATGTAATAACGGGGCACTACATACACAGGCCCGCGGTAAACACTAGACTAGTTTATTTTTCCGTTTAGTTTACGGACCCCAGTAAACGGTAAATAAACGGAAAAGTAAACGGTAAACAATTATTTTTTTGAGAGGTAGGGATTGGGCAATGGAACTTCAACTTAGGCGCGTAACGCGGCTATCTTGTGATTCTCGCGTGCCCGGATCAAAAGATTACGCATTCATTCTGCTGTCACTTGCAAGTCACTTGTCCACCACCGTCGGCCGCTCGCTTCACCTGCGCCTGCCTGCGCTACAGTGAAAACCAAAAATACTGTTTATAAACTGTTTTAAACTGTTTTAAACTGTTTTCGTACCGTTTCCGTTTAGTTTACGGTCGAGCGTAAACGGAAACTAAATGGTTGGAGCCTTAGTCTACGAGAGACTAGGCTCCTTGCGGACTCCGCCTTTCCTCTTCTCCACTTCAATTTCGCTCCTGCCCCCGGTGCCCCCCGCCGCCGTAGCCGCCGTATCCGACGCCCCCAGCGCACCCGCTCGTCGTCCTAATGACCCGGCCCGCGAGTTCATCTTCGGGCCCGTCAAATGGAAGTCGAACGTCAACGCGGAGGCCCGCACGATCATTGCGGAGGGCATGACCTCGTCCCCCAACATGCGCCTTTTTCACGCGTCGCGGCCCCGACGCCGAGCACATTGTGTGCGGCTTTGAGTCCGCCGGTTCCACCGGCTGGTTCATCGACACATGGATGGCTCAGCGCTCGGGTGCGTGGTCGTCGGTCGTCGCGCGCCCAAATGCCTGAGGGCAGCTCATAATTACCCGCTCACTAATGTCGAAAAATCGCCCCCGTGCCTATTCACCCCGTGTCGTACCTGATGCCCAAAACGTACTTATTGTACCTTTATTACCTTCTACCCGCCGCTTTGATACCCAGCAGTCAGTAACTATTAAAAGCTGGAATATCAATGGTGCTTTTGCCTTACAAATGAGCTGCCCGATATTCAGATCCGAACTTGAGAAGTACAACGTTAATTTATTCAGTGAAACCCATCTTCGGCCGAGTCAGCATGATACGATCGACCTACCCCCGGGCTATACTATTGTCTTGCGCACGCGTCGTCCTAAGAGCTCATTCGATCAATCATGGGGAGGCGTCGCTGCTGTGATTGCAATGAAAATTCCTTTCAAAATACGGGAGGACCTCTCGGGCCCTGACTTTATGGTCATTCAGGTCGAGAACCTCCTCATATATAATGTGTACATGTTACCAGAGTCTACACCGTGGGCGGGGAATTTGGACTCCGACCCGTGCCAGGCCCTTGAAAACTCCCTTGCGTTGGCGTATATGGGTGGATTTGAAGTGGATTTAATGGGGGATATAAATGCACGTACAGGATCTCGTAAAGCGCGTCCACAAGACCCAGATCGCGTGTCAAAAGATCCGAAGGAGTCAACTCGCGGTCGTTGGCTTGCGAGAGTATGCGGGGACTATGACATGGTATTTGTCAACGGTGCAACTCGTTTTGGCCCGGAAAGCGGGAACTTCACGTCGTTCCAAGGGACGCGGAGCACCGTAATTGACTATATGCTGTGCTCGCGCTCGCTATTCGACAATGTCCTGTCATTTCGTGTCTGTGATCGGGTCGGGAAGCACGACCATGCGGCGCTGCGGACGGAGATTAAGATGCAGATTAACCTCCAAAACAATCCCGACGCACATCGCTCAATGCGACGTAAAATTGATGTCGTGTTCCCGCAAGAGACAGAATTAGACCGACTCCTGATAGAGACACTGGAAGCTGGGAAAGACGTTGGCCACCTTGATCCCGGAAAATACTGTAGATCTTACCCCAGAGCGATTCTTTTCTGCGGAATGGTTCGAAGACGACGGGGCATGGGTTAAAGACCACCTGCTTAAGCACTCAGTGGACAGCTCCTCGGGAGATGATGCTGTTACATACGCAGATATCATGGGAATTCCTAGCGAGGCCTTGGTCCACTTCTGCAACTAATGTGTGCAACGGGGTGACAGTCCTTCGATCTGGCTTAGAACGGCAAACATAGGTCTACTCAAGAAGGGGAAACCAGGCGAGATTCCTGATAGTTATCGGATCATTGCGCTGGAAAGCTGCTTCCTGAAAATTCTCACCCTGTTGATCCACCGCCGCATTACTCAATGGGCTGCCGCGCGAGGCTGAATTCCGGACTGGCAGAGCGGTTTCCGCGAGAAATATCGAACGAATAACAACCCGTTCGTTCTCCGTTGCGTACGTGACTGGGCGCGAGCACATGGGAAGACAGTTTATGTCGCGGCTATCGATGCAACCAACGCATTTCCGTCGACGGACCACTGCACCATGTGGCTGAAGTTTGCGAGACAAGGGATGGCAGGACCAGTGTCGGATTGGCTCCGCAAGACATACATGACCATGGGTTATTACGTCAAGCACGGGGATTCCAAATCCGGCGAGTTCAAAGCACTGATTGGCTTACTGACTGGAGACCCTGCATCGCCGGTGCTCTGGAACTGATTCATGGCCGATCTTGTAATGCTGCCTGACCTGGACGATGTGGTACTGGAGAATACTCGAGTTCGGAATAGCGATGATGGCACAAGCGTACGACATACTTTTGATCTCGCTGTCTGCGAGAGGTCTGCGCGCAAAGCTAAAAACTCTCCAGGATTGGTGTGCCCCGAACTCCATCCTGATCAACATGTTAAAAACTGTGATCTTGATACTCGGCCTTGTACCCAATCCCCCACCCGTCTTCATGCTTGGAAACGAAGTGCTCAAGATTACCAACGAGGAAAAATATGTCGGCGTGAATCTACGATCCGATACTCAAAATCTTCTGCAGGATCACTATAAAGCTAAGGCGGGCACTGCGAGATACTGCTTGCATCGTATCATGGCAATCGAGGATAAAACCGGTCGGCTGACTCCCAAAGAATTTAAGCTGCTCTACATGGCGCGCGTGGACTGTCATCTTACCCACGGTTGCGAAATTTCGCCCGATTGTGAAGATGTTCACGTGAAGCAACTCTGCGAAGTTCAAGTTACTTTTATCCGACAAATCCTCAATCTCCATGGACGCTCCATGCTTATCCCGCTATACACGGAAACGGGCATTGTACCTCTCCGAGTTCGACGTTTCATCCTTGCTCTTGGATATCTGCAGTACCTATTAGAACTCCTTCCCACACACTATGCCCGCGCCGCAGTGACCAATTCAATTAAATTGGCTGCCATGGGCAAGAAATCTTGGGCAAGGGATCTAATCTCTGCCGCCTCCAAGCTTCCATTTCCATGCCCGGCCCCTGATTTTGCGAACGCTACGGCTAAATCCATAATGGAATACGCAAAAATGGTTGACGGGTTGATGTTAAAATGGATTCAAGGCGAAGTCGACTCATCGGACAAGTTATATCTGATTCAGGGTCGTCGAGAACCACAGAAAGACAAACCTCCTGCACCGCAAACGCTTCGGTTACGGCACTATTTATCAATGGTGAAGACTCAGAAACACAGAGAAGCTCTGACTTCTCTGCCGCTATCCACTCATCTATTGGCCGTCGAAGTTCTGCGATACGGGGATCATTTGCAACCACGAGAGGACGATCGTTCGAGACGTGTATGCCGGTTCTGCAAAAATAAGGTTGAAACACCGGAACATGCCCTGCTAGCTTGCGGCGCCTCGCCCGAGGTCATGTCCCTGCGCACCGCATTCCTGGCCAAACTCTTCACCTCTGCACCAACCTTGCGCCGTCTCATGGATGAACTTGATACAATCGAGTTCTTTAAATTCATGGTGCACGAAAGATCGACCGTGGCCCTCGTGGCCAAATTTGCACATGAAGTTCTTCAGGTTTTTCAAGCAAATCCGGTTTTTAGATTAGCTGACTAAGAGGTATCGGTGTTTCCTTTCCTTATAATTTTGCCCTTATATTTCACCTGAGTTCTACGACGCGAAGGGAAACTGGGTGCGTGAGCTCGACTTGGGAGAAATATAGAGGTCAGGGACGATGGTGTACATAATAAGCCTGTAGTACACCGGGATACTTCCTGAAACCGGTGTTCCTAAGCGGGACCGTGCCGTGTAATGCTACCTACCTACCTACCTACCCTCGCTCGCTCGATCCATTTTCGACTTTCTCGGCTCCGGTTTCGTTAACCTGCAGGCCTGGAACTCAAGGACGTGCTTCTGCATCGGATGTGGGTCCGGCGCGGTCAAGTGCGCCCCATGTAAGTACCAGACTTGGCAGCGAAACTAACTGGCCATCTTCTCTCTTCAAGTCCATCTTGGGCACGGAGCGTCCTGCTAGACTCACCGGAACGTGTCCCTCCCTCCTCGCAGGATCCTCTCGTAACATTTGGGGGTGATTCTTCCTCCGCAGACTCATACTCAGCGCCTAACTCGCGGATGCTGTATGCACCCCAGTATGTACCACTGGAGTAACCTCAACTTGACCTCGGCTTGCGCGCCTTGAAGAAACCTGGGCGCGGAGCGACTAGATTATTATCCTCGAATCTCGGCAGCTGGCACTGTGCACCCACCCAATCTCATCTAGATCCAGACGCTGTGGTTTTCAATTTCATGCACCTGCCAGAACGCGGGAGCTGCGGATTGGACGGTTCAGCACTGTATCTTCAAGGGCGTACTGTAGGATGGTTTCAGTTTAAACCACATCGTCTCCAACGATAGCCTGGTTTAAACCATTGGGGTTTAAACCAGTTTAAACCATTGGGGTTTAAACCAGTTTAAACCACCCTCCTATAATCATATAGGGAGCAGGCTTTGGTTTGAACCACAGTGGTTTAAACCATTGTGGTTTGAAATTATCATGGTTTAAACCGGTTCAAGCCAGATGGCTTAAACCAGTTCAAACCAGATGGTTTAAACCGGTTTGAACCAAAGTTGTTTCAACATGTTTTTTTTTTGGTCTTGACTCTCGTTTTTCCTCCTCTCTTAATATTAGTGATCGCCCCTGACCCCCGACTCTTTCCAAAAAAGGAAATTCATATCATTTGGACTCAAAAAATCACAGAAAAGTTGTGAATAATTGCGAAAAAATTGTTTAAGGCACGAATAGATTGGTAGATGGTACCTACCAAAAATGGAAATTCATCAAAAATGAAAGTTGTAGCCCTCATTGAGCAATACATGGTTGACCAATTGACTACAGTGATCAGCTCACTGGTTAGACTGAAAAAGGCAAAATACTTTTGAAAATGCAGTCTGTTTTAGATGATTGGGCCATATCTCAGTAACCGCTGGACATATTTCCATGATTCTAGTACCGTTAGAAAGCGGCTGAACAGGGCTTTCAGATGGGCTTGTTCACCTAGCATTCTCCACCATTTCTATAATCAGCTATTTCTATTTTTTTTAGAATGATTTGGCTCGTATCTCGGGAACTGCTGAAGCCCTGTTCAGCTATTTTCTAACGGTACTAGAATCACAGGAATCCACCCAGCGGTTACTGACATACGGCCCAATCATTCCCTAAAATGAACTGTGTTTTCAAAAGTATTTTGCCTTTTTTGGCCCAACCAGTGAGTTGATCACTGTAGTCAATTGGTCAACCTTGTAGTGCTCAATGAGGGCTACAACTTTCATTTTTTATGGATTTCCATTTTTGGCAGGTGCCATCTACCAATCTATTCGTGCCTTAAACAATTTTTTCGCAATTATTCACAACTTTTCTGTGATTTTTTGAGTCCAAATGATATGAATTTCCTTTTTTGGAAAGAGTCGGGGGTCAGGGGTGATCACTAATATTAAGAGAGGAGGAAAAACGAGAGTCAAGACCAAAAAAAAAAAATGTGTTGAAACAACTTTGGTTCAAACCGGTTTAAACCATCTGGTTTGAACCGGTTTAAGCCATCTGGTTTGAACCGGTTTAAACCATGATAATTTCAAACCACATTCAAACCACAATGGTTTAAACCATGGCTTAAACCAGTTTAAACCATTGTGGTTCAAACCAAAGCCTGCTCCCTATATGATTATAGGAGGGTGGTTTAAACCGGTTTAAACCAAGATGGTTTAAACCAGGCCATCGTTGGAGATGATGTGGTTTAAACTTAAACCATGCTGTTGCTGCAAGGGCTTCGTCTTTGGGCAGGAGGTCCGACCGAGGGCAGCTCACTTTCTACCTCGACGCTCGGGGCTTCAATTATGGGATTGAAGACCGGCCCTGCGTCGAAAGGCTGGGCCTCTCGAGTATTCGAGCTGGTATTCCTCCGCTCGGGAACACTTTCTGGCTTGGGCTGGCTCGTCGTGTTCTCGCCGGGGGTATGATCCACTGCCATGTGTCTTGGATCTTCGACGGTTCATAGCTGTCCTATGCTATAAATCGGCGCAGCCTGACAGCTGGAGGCCGGGGCTTTGCAATTGCGAGTCTCATCCACTGCCGCCGTTGAAGTCCGGGTGCGAGACCGCCGGATTATTCGGTGCTGCATCTGCATCGTCGAGTCCTGGGGAAATGGGTGAGTTGTCGCAACTCAGTTCGTCCTGGACCTGCATTCGCTCGACTGTCATCACCGGATATGACTATATTTGCGTTGAGGCATTGCGGAGTCTTAGTCCTGACGGCCGGATGGTGACGTTGATCAACTCAGCTCGTCTTGGAGACCTGAATCGCGGTTCATCATTAGCTGGCGTGCGTACTGGATGCAGGTGAATGGTTGGTCACTCGCAGCGATCCCCTGACTGATTCAGTCCAAGCACACCCCACGCATAAATAGCCTGTTCCCACAGTGCGGACTGATCATCGGAGCCCGAAAGGCGACAATTCTGAGCATTAAGACGGTTGCCGCACTCCATTGGTGGAACAATCACTTGCGTCAACTTGCAGTTCCGGGAGTCGGCCCCTCGTTCCCAGAATGCAGTACAAACCGCTCTCGCCCCCCGCTCTCATCATATCTTCCCCACATCCGCTTCTCCCTATCCATTTTTGTTCCAATCTGTCTAGCATGTGGCAGTGCTGTTAGAGACATTTAATGTCCACGGACGCCGCCGCATCTTCATCCTTCCCTCCCCATGGCTCTCTTCCGGCGTATTTCTAGAGGAATCCTCTCGTATCGGGTCGGATATAGTCCCCAGCGCCGTAAGATTCGAGAGTCCATGTTCTGGATCGGTTTCCTAACCTCGGCTCAGCTTACTCTTGGCGGTGGACGACACCACCGTGCTGTGCGCCTTCATCTTGCTAGCCGCCTTCCTTGCCGCTCTCAACGGTACGTACTCGGGAGTGCAAATGCCCCGGTATTCACCGGCATCTCCACAGTGCCGTTATCTGCATACGAGGTCGTTCAAGAATTTACGTCCCGTCCGAATGACACGCTCTCGCCGCTCCCCTTCAGCAACATGATCCCGGAAATGCTGCAGCATCCAACCGGTGGCTTCACTCCCAAGATCCTGACAGTTGGCGATAAATTCAATCTGAACAATTCTGGCTTTGACTGGACTATCACACGAGCATTCGACGAGCTTCAAAACTCGCAGCCGGTTCCTTCGTTCTCGTACTATAACAACCCGTTTTCAGATGGTTGTGACGTCGTAAGCACTCATTCCGGGCTGGCCAATTCCGCTTCTCATGCACGCGTAGACGAAAATGACAATAAGACTTACAGCAGATATTTCTGAAAATTCCACTGGCTGGGAGATGCAATATACGGTGAGACCACTGCTCATCTGGGGAACATATTGTTTAACTCGGTGGATCCCTAGGTTGATGTTACCTGTCACATCCCAACCTTGTTCACACTGAGTTCAAATGGAGGATCCGCAGGCGGCGGCGGCAACTCAGCAGATTATGATCACAACGGCTTTACCTGGAGTCTGGTGAGGAATTCAACATTTAGATCACACTAGTCGCTCTCTCATCAGTGGTCCCTCTCAGAGTGATGATTATTTTGGGGACCTGATACTGTTTGTATATTTTCCCCCAATATTTCCACTTTTGGCTGACAGAGATCCTGAGGCCCTGATTCCAGCTCTTATTTCCTTCTTTCCGGGACAGGGAGCCTGACACATTTGAGATCACCGTCCAGCCATGCTGCGATTGTGCGGCCACCTCTGCAGAGCTTCCAACCCAGGCACCGTGCAGACTCAGTCCCGCCCGTTTCAGCCGAGTGGATGGCATGGATTCCTACTTTGGGTACCACGGCGCCGTATATGGATGGCCACCAAGTGATGGACTGAGGCTGATCCCAGGCGACGATCCATTCTCGGCAGCATTGAACACAATGTTTCTGAATACTTTCCAATCCCTCTACCATCTGGTCCGCCTGGAGCTTGGACTGATTCTTGAGAATCAGATCTATGCATCTGCAGAGATGTATAATCGCAGCATTGCCCCTGTGTATGTTACCGGAATTAACCTCCTTCCCTTGGTGAACGGCTCCCTAGCCTCTACCTCCAACGCGACCGTGATGGCCGAGTGGCGGGACACCGTGCGTGTGTTCAACGAGAGTGATCGTGTTCCCGTCATGCTCTACCTCCGATCCGTGCCACGGTTGAAGCCCCTGGGTTCGGCGATTACCAGCGTCTTTGTCTCGACATTTGCAATGCTGTCCGTGCTGTGGACAATATTCAGCCTTATTGCGGGGGCCCTAGCCAGATCGCAATCGGGTAAGTTTTCCTTCAAGCTATCGGTCGGTTCCAATCCATTTGCTCAGTGCTCACCTTCTGTGCAGATACCACACATGATCAAAACGATGGGCCGTCAATTTTGCGGACGTCGAGGAACAGAGAGGGCCGCAAGATTGCCATTGAAGGTGCGTCATCAGAGCGTGTGAGATTTCAGAATTTGAGGTGGTCGCAGAATGGGATGGTAGCGAAGCGAGCCTTTTTGCGCCTGAAAAGGAGGACAAGGTGTCAAAGACGTGGTTTGAACATTTGAGTCTTACCAGCGAGAAAAACAGCATCCGAACGAGCATCGCCATAGCAGAAATACAGCTCACCTTAGCCCGCATGGGGCTCGCCCTCCGGAAACACGGGATTCTGGCGCGTTCAGATGATAAAAATCGGAGTGATGTCGAAGACGATCTCACGGGTGCGCTGTGCATTTAGCCGGTGCGAATTGCTCTTGACGACTGAATGCACCTCTTTAGATTTGCAACATCAAGATAGCCACCCGCTTCTGATGCAACGGTCCAACCGCAGGGGATCATTGGACTCGCTGGTCTAATCGGACCTGAGAACACTCAATATCGGACAAATGGTGTCCCACTGCCTTGTCTGACTCCTTTCGAATTCAATGAATAGTCGCCCCAGCATGTCGGCAACGCAAGTATCAATTACAGCAGATCGCCGTAAGTTCTGAACATACTCGCCGTATTCCTGGATAAATTATCCCGCACTATGCGTCAACTTCAGGATAAGAGGGCGCAGCATACAACTGTTAAGTTTCTGAAAGTTGACATTTATGTGCATCGAGCGGCAACTATTGTTGTGGTTGGAACATTTTTTGAGGAATTTTACGCCGTCCCGACGTATCGCACGAGGAGAGCGATACATTTTCGACGGGCTAAAGCATCTGAATTTCCGGTGTGGCTCCTGTTGCCCGACCTTCTATTACCGGCAATCTCGCCTCACAGAGGCTCGCTGGCGTCGTCGTCTGTTAATTTCTCTGCGCTGAAATCTCCGGTCCGTAGCGCTGCGCAGTCAAATATCGTCCTGGGTGTTCATTTATAATTATCGTTACATGTTACACCCTCGATTCAACTCTGTTTTCCGCCGCAAGCGCGCCGTCGTGAAAAACCCTCTAACCTCTCGTTATAGGTAGCTCCGCGAGATCCCTTTTGTATCAAGTGCTCCAACCGCACCCGGGGATCTCGGCGAGGGTGATTTTATTCTTCAAGTTCATTGCATGCATCTATTTCTCGATGTACATACAGAGCATGAAGATCCCGGGCTACACTGGTTGAGAATTTCGGGTTTTTCACCAATTTTCTCACTGAAAAATGTCATTTATTTTTCAGACGTTTTTCACTGAAAAAGAAGGTGAAAAATTTAAAACTTTTTCAGCACTTTCTTGATTCAGGGTGAAAAATTCGAAATAAAACCAGAAAGTGCTGAAAACCTTTTAAAAATTTCAACTTCTTTTTCAGTGAAAAATGTCTGGAAAATAAACGACATTTTTGAGTGAGAAAATTGGTGAAAAAAACGAAATTCTCAACCAGTGCTATAAACTCAGAATCTGACATCACCGTAGCGAAGTCATATCTTGTTTTTGTCAAGTTTTTGTTTAGGGCTGGGTATTATTAAGAATCCCGGGTGTAAGTTACGGTATCAATTCAGGGGGGTCCTCGTATCTTAAACAGGGCCTGTAATTTAGGGTAATTTTCAGCGCCGCAGGCCCGAAAATTTACTGTAATTTACAGTAATAAATGGTTGTAAAGTTTGTAAAGTTCGCAAAGTATGTAAATTTTACCATCCCCCGTCGTTGTTGGCCCAAGACGCACTGGTTGCAGTCCACTTCGACCTTTGAGGAGCCTCTGGGGTGCTGTGGGCAGTGGAAGTACCCGCGGTTGGCTTCGCCACGCTTGCCGGGGTTAAACGAGCCACAAGGGCGGCCAGAGCCTCGTCTTCGTCCTCGTCGAGAGCTGTATCCCCGTATGGAGCAGGATTGTTGAATCACATCAGGATCATCAGCACCGCCGCTGGAGAGATTCCACCATTGCTGAGAGCTTCAGTGAGCAGTGAGCACTATAGGACACCCAAGAAGCAGCCACTGGCATGAACGAGTGCACTGGAGGATTCCGGGGGTATGTCAGGAAATTTACAAAATTTACAACCCGGATTGGAGGTCTCTGGTAAGAAATGGAATTTATATGTAAATTACATGTAATCTTTGGGCTGTAAATTACACAGCCATTTAATACCCAGCACTATTTTTGTTCAAAGCTGAAGCGATCGGCACTTGCCGAGTGATTGCCGAGTTGTTCCGAAGGCACGGGATCTCCGGCTCTCCTCTTCTCCACTTCAATTTCCCTCGTTCGCTCGATGCCTTTTGTCCGTTTCCGACTTTCTCGGCTCCGTTCTCGTCCTCGTGGCTCTCCCCTGGCACCTGCAGGCCTGGAACTCAGGGACGTGCTTCTACTGCTCTGCAAATCCATCGCGTGGAAGGACAGCGTCCTCAATAAGGCGCCTGTATGGCATGAGATCTGCTTGTCCTCCCCTTCGAGTTCAATGGAACCTGACGCATTGCAACAATCCGCATCATGATGGGCGCGTCGGTGGGGCTCCCCGCCGCCTCCCTCTGCATCAACCGCCGCCTGTGCCACCTCGCCACCGTGCGCACGGTGGTCATCACCACGGCCGAGGTACGCTCTAGAAATCTCTCCCTGTCCCACTCACCTCACTCGCCCGCGCGCAGAAACGATGCGCAGTACTCATCGGCTTGCTCATCTGCGGGCTCTTCTCCGCGCTCTACGTCACGGCGCAGAACATCGACCAAGGCCACCGCTTCGACATCCTCGACGAAATCAGCTGCTACCCGGCGCTCTTCAACTCCCTCCCAACATACCTCATCTCCTCCATGTGGCCTCTTCTCATCGGCCTCGCCTCCGGCGTCCCCATTGCCTCCCCTTGCCTCATTCCCTCACACCCAACTAACACACGCACAGTCCTCTCCCTACCCGCCTTCTCCCTCCGCCGCGCCGCCTTCGCCTCCCTCCTCACCGCGCACCCCGCCCTCACCCCCGCGCGCTACCTCAGCCTCTCTGCGCTCGCTCTCACCGACCTCCTCCGCCCCCCTCACCGCCTTCACCATCGCCCTCAACCTCACCGCCTCCCCGCCCGCGCCCTGGGTCTCTTTCGCCGACACGCACTTCGATTTTGGGCGCGTGGGGGACATCCCGCACTTCGTGTGGGCCGCGGACGGGAGCAACAGAATTGCGGTGGAGGTGACGCGCTGGGCAAGCCCGGTGTGCGGGCTCATCTTCTTCGCCTTCTTCGGCTTCGCAGTCGAAGCAAGAAGGCACTATGCGCTGCTCTTTGACGCCGTTGCCCTCGCGTTCTGGCGGGGCGCGGCGCGTCTGGGCATCCAACGCCCCGCGTCGGGCTTCCTCGCCGCTGCGCCCGCAACGAGCACCTTCGGATCCTTCAAAGGCAGCCTCGGCGGCCCTTCGGCGAAAGCCAAAGGCGGATTCTCCTCCGCCTCCTCCAAATCTCTGCCCGCGCGCAAACCCATCTCGAACCCCATCCCCATCCCCGTGGGCCTCCCGACGTACTCCTTCGACGGCACGGGCTCATTCACCGACGTGGGCACCGCGTCGCCGAGCGCGTCGTCGCACTTTACGGACCTCAAGCGTGCGGGGTCAGTCGCGTCCGCGTCGTCAGCCACTTGACGATTCGTGGAACGCTTCGACGCGGTGCATTCTGCGCAGGCACCGGAGACACCCGCCACCGCCACGTCTTTCGCCTCCTCCTCTCCCTCCTCCACCCAGGAGTATGCGCTCCCGCTCCATGTGGCATGGCACGACGCTGCGTATCCTGCGTCGCCTGCATCGCCCGCCTACCCCTATATCGTCGGGGAGCACGATGGGGAGGATTTGGAGGGAGAGGAGGCGCAGTGGAGTCCCGCGTCGGACGCGCATTCGATCTCGATGGAGAGGTTCAGTGGGGGAGGGGGCGGGGGCGGGAGGACGCTGGTTTAGGCTCCGATTCGATGATGACGTTCCTTGACCTTGACCTCGCTCGCCCGACCTCGGTGTGATGATGATGATTATACCGCCGCCGACGACTCCGTACGCCCTCTCCTTACTTACGCATACGATCATTCAGCTATTATGACTAGCTATGACTAGCCCAACGATACGCACCATTTTAATGTTCTCTGTTTTCTATTATATGCGTACCAGATGAATACATGAATTGAATGTCACATTCTACGTTTCCTTTGTGACCCATGAGCTGTGGAGGGAAGAGGCGAGGAGAAACGGGGGGAAAAGGGGAGGCGAGGAGAGGGAGGCAGCCGGATTAGGAAGGCGGGTGACCGGATTGGGATGGTGACGTCATCCATCAGCCGCAAGACTTGGTCTTTCTCTTCCTCCATGTCACACGCTGGGACTTTGGCACGATTTGCGTACGCACGACTTCGGAATTCAGCATGCAGCATGCATAGACGGACCTCTCTCTGTTTTGTGGGCCTCGCTGGGAACGCTTAATGTGCGCTTGGTTTGTCTAGGAGACGCTGTGCGCATTTGAGACGGTCTAGCGCGGGGAAGTACTACGCCGGCGAATGGTAGCGAAACTCAATTAGGAACCCTATCTTGAAGTCGATCTCTGGACGGCGTGGACACGTAGCCCTACTGGACTCAGCGACTCCCTCGCACTCGCAGCAATCCTGTAGGGAGCCGATTGATCTACCTCAGACTCACTATCAGATTGAGCGCAGAGCTCGCAAGATGATGCAAGTCCCCGGGGACGACAGGCAGCCGAACTCAACTTGACCTCAGCTTGCACGTCTTTAAGAGGCTTGGGCGCGGAGCGTCTTGATCATCATTCCCGAATCCTGAAACCTACCAATCTCATCGAGATTCCAGACGCTGTGATTTTCCGATTCTGTAAGTTCAAGAACGCCTGGAATTTTATCGACCTGACTCTCTTCTCCCTGCTGTCCTTTTCCCCAAGCTACCCAATTTCTGTGTTGCTGACACTCGGATTTTTTGGAGGGGCGGCCAGCATGTTGGTATGGAGTGGGGTGTTCAGGCATGTCTTAGTACTTCCTATCAAGCCATCTGGGGCTTACTTTGGGCCATCAGAGGGTTTCCCTCTGGTGGGACATTCAGACAGTTGGGGACCTCGATTTCGGCCATTCCCAGTCTGTCGGAGGCAGATATTTTGACCTTTCATACACCTTATCTGTAGAGTATAGCTATGTTAAGTAGCCCTTACATCCTCACTGTACAATTCCTGGTTGATAAGGGACCAAATTTGAGCGTCAACGGTTCAGTTGGCTGAGTGGCCAACTGGCCTGTTATTTGGCCATGTTGGACTGCCGCCCGAAAGAAATTCACTGCAACATCAAATCTTCAGATAATTTGATCGGAGTGGTCTTGAATTCTTCCTAGGATACCTGCATTCATTCTGACATAGTTGGGCCTCCATCGGTCCAGTGCGCCAATTGAGGATGAGGCATAAATGATTAGGTGGCCAAGTAAGTGGTCGCAAATAGTATCCCCTGCATTGGAGGAGCCCGACAGATTTGTCATCACCGTCCTGCCATGCTGCGATTGTGGTGAGGTGACTGCGGCCCCTTCTTCAGAGCTTCCAACCCAGGCACCGTGCAGACTCCGGCCCGCCCGTTTTGTCCGAGTGAATTCTTACTTTGAGTACCCCAACAGTGCTGAGTACCTCAACGGCGGACGTATAGGTACAGAGCCAAGTGATGGATTGAGGCTATTCTCTGGCGACGATACACTCTCGGAGGCATTGAACACCATGTTCCTGAATACTTTCCAATCCCTCTACCATCTGGTCCGCCTGGAGCTTGGACTGATTCTTGAGAATCAGATCTATGCTTCTCCCGAGATGTATAATCGCAGCATCGCCCCTGTGTATGTTCCCGGTATTAACTTCCATGGCGGGGTGAACGGCTCCCTAGCCACCACCTCCGACGCGGACGTGATGGCCGAGTGGCAGGACAACGTGCGTCTGTTCTACGAGAGTGATCGTGTTCCCGCCATGCTCTACCTCCGATCCGTTCCACGGTTGAAGCCCCTGGGTTCGGCGACTACCAGTGTCTTTGTCTCGACGTTCGCCATGCTTTCCGTGCTGTGGACAATTTTTAGCCTTATTGCGGGAGCCCTGGCCGGATCGCAAGCGGGTAAGTTATCATTAAACTCGTCTGGCTCCAATTCGTTACTCATGTCTGTGCAGACATTGCAGAAGATCCAAAACATGTGCCTTCAATTTCGCAGATGTCGAGGATCTCGGACGACCGAAAATCAGCCTTGGAGGAAGCAGGTACGTCAGCCATCACTCCTTCGGGCGTTCAGAAGTTGAGTTAGTTCCAGACTGGGATGGTAGCGAAGCGATTTTTGCTCCTGAAAACGAAGACAAGGCGTCACTGCACACACTGTCTGAGCGTCTGAGTCTTACTGGGGAGAACAACAATATTCGAATGAGCATCGCCATAGCAGAAATACAGCTCACCTTAGCCCGCATGGGGCTCGCCCTCCGGAAACACGGGATTTTGGCGGACTCGGATGGCAATGAGAAAAAGTGGGTTGAGCTGGAACACGATCTCACCGGTGCGCTCTTAATTTCGGTAATGAGATTAAACCCACAGCTGACTCAACCTCTCGAGATCTCCGACCGCCAGAGAGCCACCCGCTTCTGGTGCAACGGCCCACGCGACGGGCGGCATTAGACTCCGCAGTCTAATCGAACTTGGGAACGACTGTTATTTTCTAGATTCACTTTGATGCATAAACCCGTTTCCAATTCACCGCGGCCTTGACGATGCTGGCAAGCCTTATTTGTGCGGATATGATCCCTCCCCCCCACACGAGATTCTACCTGAAATTTCTCGAACAGCTTAGGCATGTAGTTCAGCAACACCTTCAGGGCAATAATTCTGTTACTGATTTTGCAAGCCTCGGGTTTCATTCAGCGCAACTGAATCCAATTTGACAGATCATATCGCGGGAGTCCTCGATTTCTTCGCGGCCCGCGGCTTCGTGATATGCGTTGCATCTTTACTAACGCTTTCAGTCAACAGATTAACCAACTTTCAGTGGGAATCTCTTGTTACCCGAGATAGACGCCGGTACTCTGTCGTTGCAATTTGCGAGTTCGTTGCGAATATCAATTTCTAGGGATTTATTTAGTCTTGGGAGGGTGACCGAGCTCTCGTGTCGCGGTTCGCGTCCGCCCTCAGCCCCAGTATTTGTTCGAGTTGAAGCGATCGGCATTTGCCAAGTGATTGCCGAGCTGTTGCCGAGGTCACGGGATCCCGCCGTTTTCGAGTGCGAGTGCGACTCGCTCTCCACGTTTTCCACTTTCCTCGTTCGCTCTATGCCTCTTACCCGCTCCTCCCCATTTTTGCCTTCTCGGCGCTCCTTCTATGACATTTCCAGGCGTGGAACTTGCGTGGAACTCGGGAACGTGCTTCTATATGATGTGGGCCGCCCTCGCTTGCCTCAACCAGTTCGTCAATTCCATCGCGTGGACGGACGGCGTCCTCAATAAGGCGCCGATTTGGTTTGGTATCTGTGCGTCCCCTCCTTATCCTTGCGCTGGCGAGCTGCTGCAACGATCCGCATCACGATGGGCGCATCGGCGGGCATTCCCGCGGCGTCGCTGTGCATCAACCGCCGGCTGTACCAGTTCGTGAGCGTCAGAACCGTGTCCATCACCCCCGCCAAGGTGCGCTCTCCCTCCCTTCCTTTCAAATTCATCTCTGACCCCCACACAGAAACGCCGCGTAGCACTCGTCGACGCGCTCATATGCGTGCTCTTCCCCTCGTTTATGTCGGTCTCCTAACTTTATCGTCCTCCCCTTCAACCTCTACGAGCAGATAGGATGCTACCCCGCACTCTACAACTCCGTGCCCATGTACCTCCTCTCCATGATGTGGCCCCCCCTCATCGGCCTCGTCTCCGCGGCCTACGGCGCCCTGGCCCTGCGCGCGTTCCTCCGCCGGCGCACCGCCCTCTCTCAATTCCTCTTCCCGCTCTCCTCGCCTTCTTCTTCCTACTCTTCAAACGGGCTCACCCCCTCCCGCTACCTGCGCCTCATGGCCCTCGCCCTCACCGCGGCCCTTCCCACCACACCCCTCGACTTCGTCGCAATCTACCTCAAGTTCCCCTCGGGCCGTGGCGCTCCCTCGCCGACACGCACTTCATACTTTCCCGCGTAGAGCAAATCCACGCGATCCTGTGGAGGGAAAGCCGGAGACTGGTGCTGGCGCTGGAGTTCAGCCGGTGGGCGAGTCCGACGTGCGCGCTGGTGTTTTTTGAGTTTTTCGGCTTCACCGTTGAAGCAAGAAGGCATTACGCGCTCTTCTTCGTTTTGATTATTACCGCCTTCTGGCGGGGCGCGGCGCGTTTGGGCGTGCAGCGTCCGGCGTCGGGATTCCTCGCCGCGGCCTCCCCTAAAGGCAACTTCGGCTCCGCGTCTTCGAAGGGGCTCGGTGGCCCGTCGGCGAAGGCGAAAGGCGGCTTCTCCCTCTCCCCTTCCTCCGCGTCCAAGTCCACGTCCAAGGCCCCACCCAGCGCGGCCGCAAGCAAATCTATCTCGAACCCCGTCCCCATCGCGCTCCCCACCTACTCCTTCGACGGCACGGGCTCCTTCACGGACTTGGGCAGTCACCCAGCGCGTCGTCGCACTTCAGCTAGCGCAATGGGGGCTTTGGGGAGAGAGAGCTCATGCGCGCGACGTCTCCTGCCTCAGCTTTGTCCACTGCGTCTGCGTCCACTTCAAGATTCGTGGAGCGGTTTGAGGGCGAGCCGGAGACGCCCGTCACCGCCACGTCTTTCGCCTCCACTCCCACCGAGACGCAGACGCACGAGTACGCGCTCCCGCTGTATTGCATGGCACGAAGCCACGTACCCCGCGTCGCCCGCCTCCCTGCGTACCCATACATCGTTGGCGGGGACGGGGAGGAAGGAGGGGAGGGAGAGGAGGCGCAGTGGAGCCCGGCGTCGGACGCACATTCGATTTCGATGGAGACGTTTAGCGGAACAGGGGGCGGCGGGGGCGGAGGAAGGATGCTCGTTTAAGCTCCGTTTTATGATGACGCTCCGCGGCCTTGACCTCGCTCGCCCTCGCTCTAACTCGCTACCTCGCAGCGCTCGGCATTATGAAGACGTCGCCTACGCACGACGCACCGCTTACGCTTACGCCCTCGCATACACACTCCCTCATTCATGTACGCAACTACTGTATCAATAGCTCCCCTCTTTTACTTTCCTCTCTTTTCTTCCGTTATATGCGTACAAAGATGAATGCATTAGTCCTTGGTCTACCTGTCCTTCGCGAGCTGTGGGTGGGAGCAGGGGGAGGGAGCGGTGAGAGGAGATAGAGTCATGATCAGGGAACGCAAGGGAGGGAGGGAGCTGCCCGAATAGGAAGGAGGATGTCCGGATTGGGACGGTGACGTCATCCATCAAACCACGGATTTTCAGACTTGGTCTACTCCGCCACGCGCGAACGCACGACTTCGACAAGTGAGACTTGGGTACGGCGCAAACGACTTCAAGCAGAATTGGCTCGCAGTGGTACCTGCTCCTGGACTTGCTCTCTGGGATTCGGGAACGCTTGGTCTCTCTGATGTCGTCTCTGGAGCACGCTGTGCGCATTGCGCGGGGAAGCACTACTGGCAGCCAACCTCGACTGTATATTCTCTCCTCAGGCACGAAGTGCATCCATTGTCTTAGTAATTTGTCTCTCGCACTCGCAGAATCCGCTCGTAAAATTGCTAGTCGATCGGCTTCGGACTCAGCCCGAGCGCCGAACCCGCTGGATGACACAAGCGCGCTACTACCATGGGCACTAGCAGCCGGCTTCAACTTGACCCCGGCTTGCGCATCTTAAAGAAACTTGGGCGTGGAGCGACTAGAGATTATTATCCTCGAATGGCACTGTGCACCAACCAATCTCATCTACATTTCCGACGCTGCGGTTTTGGATCTCGATTCTACGTGGAAGAACGCCGGGGGATGCGGACGAATGGTTCAGTGTGGATCCGCTAACTCGTGCCCCGCATGTCCCTGCGATTGAAGACCGCCAACACCGCGTCGAGACGCTGGGTCTTTCGAGCATCCGAGCTGCGATTCCTCGGCTCGGGCACAATTTCGGGCTTGGGCTGGCTCGAGCTGTTTTCGCCGGTGGCAGAATCCACTGTCATGTGTCTTGAATCTTGCACGGTTCATCGCTGTGCTATGCTATAAAATCGGCTCGGGCTATAAATTTCGTCATCGAAACGAACTTCCAGCGCGAGACTCCTGGATGCCGGGGCATTGCAACTGCGAGTCTCGTCCGCCGCCGCTGTTCAATTCCGCGTGTGAGACGGAACTTATGTGCCGTATTTCTGGATAAACTGTGCATAAACTGCATGATAGGATGGCTGAGCTTAGTTGAACTTACAGATTCACACAAAAAACTGAGGTTTTGCGACCACTTCCGTGGCAAGATTGTCCGATTTGGTGCTTACAGTTCGCACGCCTGGTAAAACCCTACGGCACTATGTATGTGGTCGTGTTGTGGAGCCACCTTCGAATTCTTCTGTGACTTACGTGGCCTTTTTTCACCTCGACTTCACAATGTCCAGCGGTTTCCCTATTCCCGACCCAAACAACACACCCGAAGATCAGGGATCTTCGTCAGAGCACGCCCAGCAAAGTGCGGAGCGCTGTATGAACTGCCTGGCTATGAATTGTGAGCTGAGCAGGTGCCCAGCGCCCAAGAAGAAAGGGACTCGGATATCAATGGATCAGACTAATTTAATCTCCGACGATTTGATGCCGGTGGACGGCGCAGGGTGCAAGCCAAGGGGGTGTCGGCTTTCGAAAATCGGATATAGGGTCGAAAAGTTTTTTTCGACCCTCGGCCAGACCCCCCCCCCCCCTCCCCCCCTATATAAGGAAGGAGGTTCCCACCCCTAGCGGCGGGCCGCGCTTCCGAGTCATGTGCGGGCTCACAGCCACCACATTGACAGCATCCAAATCCAAACCAAAGATGTTGCGGCCCATCTCTATCGATTCAACTGTGACTAAGAAGACCTTTGAGGTATAAATTACATCCATACCACCCCCTATATGAGTAAATTATATTTTTGGAGCTCCAACCATTCAATTTCAACATTGACTGAGGGTCTCCGGAGTGCCGCTTTGACCACATCTCTGACCCACTCACACACAGATGTCAAATGGTATATGAATCTGTTCTCCTATATACTCTCATATATATTGTGAACATGTTTTTGACTGCTGACCACCCTTAGAGGAAACCAGGGCATATTGTTCGCGCCAATTGATGGTGTGTAAGCATGATCCGCTGTCCAAATCGGGATACCCACACCATATTTGACTTCTGAGACCCAGAATTCATCCTCCTGGCATCCTGTGGTGCTCCAGGAGGTATATATTGCAGTTTTGGAACTCCCTTATACTACATGATAAAAGTTTTTTTCAGCCCTCCTCGGGACCCCCCCCCCCCCCCCCTATATCCGAAATTTTAATCCCGACACCCCCTTGGTGCAAGCCCCACGCAGTGGGCCCGAGCATTTGGGCCTACAGAAGGTATATCTCATGTATACTTGGTGCATTGTCGCGTTTTCATGTGTTTTCAGGCGTTGTTTCAAGAGGTGCTTGATCTTGGCTTGATCTAGTCCTTTAGTTACCGCGCCATCACAAGTGGCGTCCTACGTTATTATATAAGCATCCGTTTTGGGAAAGCAGGTGCACCATCCAAGGACGCGACGTGACGCGTTGACCGCGATGTAATGCAGTAAAGCCATCGAATCAGGTTCAGACTCAATCCGTGGATCTAAATATGCCACCTGTGATTTTTCCCCGCAGACTTCCAGAAGGAAATAGGTGAAATGAAGAAAGCTGCGTTCTGCTCAGGTTCCTTCTCAGCCGCGGTTTCGAGGTTCACACTAAGAGTAGCGGTACTACATACAGAGCTGAGAAATATAATTGATTGATAATTGATTTGTAATTTAGTGTGATGTGACCGAGTGTTATAAGTGACAGAAGTTGGGGTGAACCTCTCCACGGCGGCTGGAAGAAAATATATACAGACAACATAGCCACATCAGGACCCCGTAAACTCGCCGGCACCCCAGCCATCTCTTCCGTCGCGTCCATTTCGTAAACGTGTCCCGTTCACGCGTCTTCGCCCGCCAAACGTCAACAACTTTTTTCTACAGCCGGAAAAGAGATTAGAATGGTAGTAGGAAGATCAAGGGAGGAAAAACATACAATTACAAGCAGTGCTTCACGGCGCTCGGCCAGTTTCTCGGCCTTGGTCTTTAGATCTTTTGGCAGATCTTCGTCGTTGTCTGTCTCCATTGGATCATCTGCATCGGACACCACCTGTTTATCTGCAGACAGCAGTAGTCCAATGAGATCCCAGAGCTCTGGGGATAAATCTTTCATCTCCCGGGCCATATCTTCGATCCGAAAGACCTCTAATTTCTCCATAGCTGCCCGAGTAGGAACAAAGTGCCAGCCATTGTCCTTGTCGGCCAGATTTCTGATTGCTTGGGCATATTTCTCTTTGATGAGGGAGTTGGCCCACTGTAAGACTGGTTTCGAAGATCTCGGATGAGCGAGGAAAGCTTCCAAAACATCGTCGGTGTGAGTTAGGAGGTGATGGACAGATGGATGCTCCGTGAAATCTCTGTGCTTGAGAAGAGCCACCAAGAATTCGGAGATGGGCAATTGTTGACCCTCAAAAGCTACCAGAAGATGGGAGAGCTGAGTGAGGGAGGCGATGGCCATTGCGCGATGATATGCGCGCGCGATGGCCCGATTAGATCAGAGATAACCGGATTCGGACACGGGGTCCTGTGGCTATGTTGTTTGTATATATTTTCGTCCTGTATATATTTTCGAATAAATAAGTTGTTTGGTCTTGCATCCTCCATCATTCCATAATAACGCAGGACGCCGCTTATCAGACGCGGTAACTAGCAGACTATGTATAACTAGCGAGGAACGGGAAGATCGTTATAGCGTCTGTCAAGAGAGACTAGTGCTTGATCTCTAGATCGCTCAATATGATCCGGCTAACTGATGGCTGCTCGGATCATCGGCAGCACAGCCACTGTCGCGGCTTTCTCTACGCGCTCGCTGCGCTGCCGCTCTCTGCAAGCTCTCTGCTACTCATCTGGCTACAATACATATGCTCAATAGAACCTATTAATGACATCACGCTCCAGTGATTTTGCATCGGCTGTGAACATTGATCATGTCCATGCTTTGCCCATTGGGCGCACTTGAGAGAGAACTTCCCGTGTCCCGTTGCTCCAATCCCCTCTCTCCTGGGTCGCATGGCCACTAGTACTAGATACAGCTGAAGGAGAACTTTGTGGTGGAATATTTGCATTATTTGACAGAGATCTACGTGTATCATACGTATACCTGGATAGGGTTCCATTCTGGCTGCAGAGTAGTGTGCTAGGAATCCACTGAAAAGAGGAGACACTTAGGAGGGCGGGCGACGCGCTGCGACGCGAGTGGCGAGGCGAGTGGCGTATACGCGACGTGTCTGAAGTGGCGCCACCGATGCCATCTATCCATCATTCCCAGGGGTGGGGGGTCGTGAGACTTATTGGCTCCAGCGATCAATCATCCCCTGCGTTGTTCGTCGTTGTATAGCGCCACAATGGAGCTGTCAGTTACCAAGGCGCCACAAGGCGCACGCGTCAAATTTCTAGCACAAGCCGGCGTAAGGCCGCAGAACGTCAGCCTCGTACAAGCCTAAAATTAAATCTCGAACACACCGGAATTGCTGGTGGGTAGCCGTTCTGCACGCATTTTCAATTAGTCCACAATCAATGATTTCAACCAGAGAAATAAACTAGCATTTGTGAGGTTCATCGATCGTGTAAAAATTGAAATAATCGGATCGAATCGGGCCGAACCCAGGCGACCTTGGCCCATTTTTCCTGTACCGAGTACAAATGGGTTTGAGGAAATATTCGCCGTGGAACTCCGACTATATATACTGACCCGGAGATTTTCCGGCTCGTCCTCTCCTAATCTGCCCCTCTGAATGGTGTTGCCGCGGTCGGGTTCTGAACCGATGTTGGACCTGAACCGCACCTCGGGGACAGTGAAAGAACAGGACCAAATTTTTCAGACTTTGACCGAAACTGATGAGCCTGACCGAACCAATCGAGAAAATGGGCATTTTGTAGTGAGTAAAACAAGTTCACTCGCAGTCAGGCCATCCAGTATATTCGGTGCAGATACATTTTCACTATACGTATGAGCCTCAAATAATCAGCGGATCATCCAATTCTGCGCCATCACAAGACAGTTGCTCCTGTACCGTCGTTTCTAGGTCTCTGCTGCCCATAGATTCAACACGAGTTTCCAGGGAACTGAGAACATACACTTTATGCTATACCATCGCTACACCACTTCGAAAATGCACTTTGGGTGCGTGGGATTTCTTTGAGGTTCTAAGCTGTTCTGAACCGGATCCGGTTCCGGTTCGAGGCTCGAGGAAATGCCCGAACGAACCCGACGTCGGGTTCGGGGTTCGGAATTCTTGGCGAAGAAGCGGACTGAAGCGGACCCTGGCACCACTAGGGCCCCCTCAACGCCGGTCACCACTTCAGACATCTCCGGCCCCACTTGGTTGCTGTCATGCGCTCAGGTGGATCCATTGTGATGCAGGACTGAAGCTGTATCCATTGACCGAAGAGTAGACCGAAGGGAAGGACGATACTGCCGGCGCCGACCTCTGCAAGAATACTCTGCTTCTTCTTCCTCCCCATCAGGGAGGAATCCCAAGCAGTTTTCTGGATCGGACAAGATGGGGTCGGATTGCCGACGCACATGGAGGTAGGAGCTAGCTTATGCTAACGCGATCCCATAATTGGAACTGGCAGTTTCATGGTGACATCTTTCATAGAACATTCTTTACTATCGATCCGGGGCGACATATATGTGGACGAACAATATATTTTATATGCAACATGACGCCTCTGTCAGTAGTCACCTTTGTTCTCGGGAGCTGGGTAAACTGCTTTTTACCATGTAGCGTTCAACTAATTCGAGTCTAGGATCTGGGTATATCCGGCGAGCTCATTCTCCAAGGCGTGTTGTGTTGTTCGCGCAATTCGCTCATTACCCGAGCTTGTACAAGACGGACACCCTGTTCCTGTGCGCTTCCGTTGCTGGGCTTCTAGTGTTGACGGCCTTGAAGAGTGTACAGGGACTGTCAGTGTTCCAGTTATTGGCCCTGCCTTTCATTAATCTGTGAAACTCAGAGTGATCTTGTGGATTCAGAATGTCCAACACTTTACAGACGTCGCGGCTGCCGTCGACATGTTTTTTTCCACATGGACTTCTGAGCTCAACCTAACCTTCGTCGCGCTCATCGCCTTCCTGTCCAGTTATTTTTCTGCGAGCGTCTCTGGTGAGCGAGCTCTCCCTCGTCATTCTCCACATCCCAAAATTAACCGCCACAGGCGATATCCCGGAACATTTATCTCGTAGGTTTAATCATGGCGCTTTTTTTTTTTGCCCTGCTGGCATCTATTGTTGCCGTGCGTCTCTCGCATAGGATATTACCAAACCACTCACATTCGTCCAGAGCGTATTCACGTTTTCCCGAGATTCGAGGAATAGAATATGGAGTACGTTACTACGTGCTCAAACTATTGGATATATTTTAACGGACTCTGGAAGTTACGATTCATTTGGGGACCGGTTTTGCCGGAGATCTCCTGCTCTGTGTGACCACCACATATTTTCTCTCGGTGCGTCGTAGGATATTTCCCGCGCAGCAGCAACTAATGATCACTTTCCTTATCAGAACCGCTCCAAGCAAGCGTTGCCGCAAACGGCGGGAATTTTGAACGCTATCATCAAGCTGACGTTCCAGGTACGCATCTGAGCCCCTCCCCCCGACTTTCGCTCACTGATTTTTCGGTTTCCCAGTCAGCAGCTCCCGCCGCCCCATGGGCTCTCATCCACTCGATCGCCTCGCAGGCCGGGAACATGGGCGCGACCGCCAACGCATGGTCTATGATTGCCATCATTGCCAACAATTTACTGCCCAAGTTGTACGCGACTTCTGCCATGTGGACACTCACCTCGCGCAGGGACATCCGTTTGGTGCGTTCGAACGGAAATACCACCAGCAGCACGGAGAGAACGAGCGGGCGCCGGCGAATGAATAATGTGGAACTCGGCATGCTCTCATCGTCGGGATACCGAGGCCCCATTCAAGTGCGAACCCAGGTCCAGACGACGCAGCACACGGACGACGTATTTTCGCCGCCGAAGATGCCTTTGGACGATATTGATGAACGAGACTCGGCCCAATTTGAAGAATTAGAATTCGTACTTGTATAACCGCTTGTAGAAATGTCGCTGAAAATATCCACCGACTGAACTCTTGTTTAATCTCGGCGCCCTTTATACCACCATGTGATCCACTACGCTTGAAAATTGACAAGAAATGTTGAATGTGTACTACGAAAGTAATTAGGTCTTGGCTTGGAAGACGGCTTGGCATCTCGATAGCTGTTCGTGTCGCCATATTTTCATCCACAGCCTCTCTGCCAACATACTCATACACCGAATCGCATATATCGAAGAAGTCGGAGGATTTTATGCGGGGTGAATTCATAAATTGAAACCGCGCGCCGGTGTCGAATTCTGGACCGACCGTGACACCTATGACGGAGCTTGTGAGCCGTCCAGTTGGCTCCGGTAAATTCGAGCCTCGGGTCGGTCCCGAGAGTCGAGGACGGCCTCACCGGGCCTGAGTATGGGGCTGCGCTTAGTGATGGAAAAGTTCAGTTCGGTTCAGGTTCAGGATTTCGCTGAATCTCGAACCTGAACTTTCGGTTCTGCGTTCGAGGGAGTTCGAACGCGGAACAGAGCCTATTTTTCCGGTGCTCAAATGGGCGGTTGTGGTCGTGAAACATGTGGGCATTCATCGCGTTCGAGTTACAACCCAGAAAACGGCTACATTAAAACTCGTCGTCGTTAAACCTCAACATCTCCACGTTGAGTTCAGTAAAGCCGTAGTGCTGCTCATCCAGCTCCGCAATGAGTGCATCAATATGCTTGCCCGCGCCCTCGCTAACACTGATGAGACCATTTCGGTACGCACTTTTGAGCAGCTGCAACGCTTCGAATATTTCGGGCAGGGCGAAAGTGACATTTCAACATTACAAGTGCTGCCGAGTGCCGCTGCGAAAATTGAAATTGCCGCTGCATGCGGTAATACTGCCGCAACATGTCACACTTCCGCTGTGTCACGCCTGAACTGCCGCACGCATTGCCGCATCTGGCCGCAGTCCCTCGGGCACCAGGATGTGCTTGCCGCAGCAACGTCGCTATAAATCCTTACTATTTGGCAGATCCTCCCGCGCTCGCATCCAGCCCCAGCCCGCTCGTTCAGTCCCTCTAGCACTATACGACTACAACTCCCTGCATTGCTACAGCAGCGTGAGGTAATAGAGAGTAATAGCATTGGGGTATCGGAATTTGATTACCAGGTACTATTTGTAAAAAGCTGCATGCCGCTTTGGCACTACAGTGCCCATCATCACATCACGGTTCCGCTTTTGGCAGTAAACATGTCAAAACTTTCAACTTCATACTACATTATGCCCTCATTATGGGTAGGTCTAAAAACAGTGGGAAACAGGCCAGAAGAAGCTAAGAGACATGGCTTGTGCTTGGTTAGTTGATCCAAGAAGATTTCACTTTTTGACCATTGGAAAAGTGAAACAAACCCTAATGATGCCATCATATTCCCATATTCGGTAGGGTTAGCGGTCACGTGTCGTCTTCGTTTACATGAGGCTAATTCCACTCTCTGTCTAGAGGGACCCAGAAGCCCTTAAAATCCAGGATAAGCACATAGATAATATGGCTATGTGACTTTCAAAATTTCCCAGAGCTTTTACCGGCATCTGGAGGTACTTTTATTTATTTTGGTCCTGGAAAAAGTGAAACACCGTGGGAAAAAACATAACCTTGTGTCAAATGCATTCTTTTGGTCGGTTTCCTGGCCTAGAAAATCAGAAATAAATCAGAAAAATTTCCTCGGCTCACAAAACACGTGTTGGAGAAGTGATGCTGGGCACTGTAGCTCCCTAATACTATGTGTTCAATTCTCCCAGACGTTCGTCCCAGCCCGCCGTAATACAACTCCGAATCCTACCGGGGAAACCAGAGTTATGTAAGTCCCTGAAGCGCGAGCCTATGTCTTCATCTACGTTGTTACATAAATGATACCTTGAATTTGCCGTCGTCCGTTATCGCGTCAGTCCGCGAGCCAAATCAACTATTAACAACTATTCCCGAGCTATATGTCTCCCTGGCTTTCTCCGCGTTATTCAATGATACATAACATCCACACAGGCGACTATTATCAAGCTACCCTGAGCCAAATCAAAAGTTAATCGGTAAATACAGCTGCTACGCTACACCGTCTTCCCGGAACGACTATGTCTTACCATACCTGATGCTTTCTTCGGCATCTTCTTGGGCTTCTGGGCGGGTTCTTTCGCCGCCGTCTCGATTTTCTTGGCCCGCTTAGACGGCGGCTCATCCCCGCCTTTCTCTCCGTGCCCCCGTTTTCTCTCTAACGGAATAGCTGTGGTTGCAGTCCGAGATGGCTCGTCGCGCCGAAATGTAGGCGGTCGATAGTCCGGGTCATAGATGGTATGGGCGTTGTTGAAGTTCAGCATATGCGTCGCCAGCGCGTGGGTTTTCAACACTCGGTTAGGCAGGGGTATCGCTGAAAACATTGCGACAAGGCCTTCGTTGCCGTCACTAGGGCATTGCACAATGCGGCCATCGAGGAGATCACCCAGCAAGTCACCATTTAAATTCACTGGCTCGCCAAGCTGTTACTGGATTGCGAGAGGAGTTGAAGGAGCGCAGAGCCAACCCCGAGTACGCGTTGGTTTCTTTCGGGCTCGTGGAGTTTAGCGAGGTCAGTGAATAAGAGTATACATGCGGTCAATGTTGAATGTAACATGCGTTAGATGTACAAAAAGAATGGGTGGCGTTTATGGCAACTGTGCTAATGTTATCAATGAGTTTTCTGCATCGTAATTGTTTCAATTGGTGGCCTAACTCTTCTTGTGCAGAACAGCTTCTCCTGATATGAGTAATTTGGCTGGTATTGCGCGAGGACTATTTCTGCAATGAAGGTTATTTCCCGAATAAATCAGTTGAAAGACAAGAGGGAAGGTTTTCTCTGTTATCAGCATGCATTATGAACATATCTCCATCATTCCCAGTATTAATCTGAAAATAAATATGAGGAAGGTTCATGCAGCGGCAATGTTCTGGTGCCGCAGAGTGGCTGTGCTATTGCCGCAGAGCGAGCGATTGGGTGATAACTTGCGTGAGAAGGACTGTTTAAGCATTTGGGGACAGGAGAAGGCGGTTAACATCGTGCCAGTCTCGAAACACATCCATGAAATTGAGTAGCCACGGCATTGAACGTTGAACGAAGCTATTTCGGTAATACAAAGAAAAGTATGATGGTCTCCCTACGTCTCCTGGACCGGTTGAAAATTCATTTTAGGGCAAATCTTGTTCAGTGCACCAATTTTTCCTTGGGGCATTGAAACGGTGCAGTGGCGTGCAGCCGTGTAATCTAATGCTAAATGAGTAAGACCTCAGTCTTAACTCAACCCAACACCAAACTCCAACAACTAACAACAACCAACTCCTGCTTTATCGTATTTATGTTCGAGGGGGTAGGTCAGGCGTATCGACCGTCAATTTCAATAGTGTGACACTGGTTTGCTTTGGAAAGGTCCTCAGAAGGGCTTTCAACAGGTTTAACAGCCTTTCGGCAACAGGTGTAGATATTCTACTAGTGGTGCACAAAACCGCAATTAAATTGGGATTTTGGCGAAGGACAGCACCGCTGGGTAGCTGACTGATTTTACAAGTGGCGGAGGGGCAACTCAAGACGTTCCGTACGCCAGGAGATGGTTCCGCCAAATGGTAAGGTTTTTCCTGGAGCTCAAGATAATTTCTTTGTGTGTGGCGCGACTACAGAGTAGTGGCGCAAGCCGAATGGCGTGGGTTCCGATGGCGCAGAGCAACTCAATGACGTTCCGTATGCCACCAGCTGGTTTCCGCCACACAGAGACCCAAACAGTAACGGCTTTTATGGGAGGTCGTAGTCCCGACCTCAGTGTTTTGAATCAACCACGATTGTCAATGAACAGCGCGGCTACGAATAGCTCTGCAACTGAACAAGATGGATGCCGATGGCGCAGAGCAACTCAAGGACGTTCCGTACGCCGATAGTTGGTTTCCGCCACACAGCAACCCCGATAGGAATGGACTTTGGCGTATGAACAGCGCGGCTACGAGTAGCTCTGCGACTGAACAAAGTGGCGGGGGCCGAAGACGGAGGGACAACTCAGGCTTACGCCAAGGGAGTGTGTGCGTCAAACGGGATAAGGACCAGAGGCCTTATAAGCTGCTAAGAGCTAGGTGCCATTAAGGGGGGAGTTATTCACCATCTAACTACTAATTTACATGCGGCTTTTATACTATGAGAGGGATTGATCCCAACTAACTAAGAGAATGATAAGCGGTCTTTACAAATGATGAACTGATCTGAAGCGAGATATATCCTGGTAGTTGGGCAGACTTAGAGGTGTCTGCCTGGGTATTATTTGATGGTGTGGCCGCCAATCACCTGCAAGTTCTGTTTAAGCCACCTCTGCTTACAGTCTCCTCGCGTAGACTCGGTTAAGAGTGTCCGCAGTCCTCCGCAGTCTGATTAGTTGATGGGCTGACTGAGCCTTTTATTATCTCTTGGCACCCAAGTTCAGTGACCACCAGCTGCTTTTGGATGAAGTCATGTGATTGGTTTAGGGCCGGTCTATTACAGGTGGCGTAGCCTCTGCGCCAAGTTCAAGTGGTGTAGCTTCTCCGCCAAGTTTTAAGTGGTGGCGTGCTCGCACATTATATCTTTTTACGGCTTTGGCGTGACTTCATTTGGCGTAACTTCGGACTGGCGCAGACTTGAGCATTGTCATGTGACATAACTGGTTCATTTCTCCCCTCCGCCATTATTCCATTGGCGGGCACATCTTTTGAGTTCAGCTCGCAAGCCGAATACTATTATTCTGGTGGCACATGTAGCACTTTGTAGGTTCCAAATCAAATAGCTTTCTTGTTATCCTTCCAATGTCCCTTGGTTGCCTCGTGCCCATATTGACATCGAGCTTACTGCACAAAAGTACAGCTTGCCGGATGAGTCCTATGGCTAGCCAGTGGGGTTGAGTCCGAGTCGCAATCTCTAGCTTTGTATGAAAGCCGCAATGGCATCCTCGGTCTCCTTGGTTTATTACTAGTTTGCAGCACTGCTAACGGCTTTTTAGTGCTCAGTTCCGGGAATGTAACTAGCACCCTGTGTGTCTTACGCCTCCCTGCCATAAGGCTGGAAACATGCAAAAGCAGTAATTTCAGGGGTGCACGGATGCACACCCTATCAGCATAAGAAGAACTCCGACATTGTAGATTATGCGGCCAGTGTTGCACGCAGACTATGTCTGCATTCAAAATTATTTCTTGAATAACTGAGTTGTAACACAACGGGGATGGTTGTCGACATTGGCAGAACATATTATCTGTTCATTAAAAGGGTTCCATGCAGTAATCTCAAAAAACATCAGGGGAGGATTCGTGCAGCGGCAATGTTCTACTGCCACAGAGTGGCTGTGCTATTGCCGCAGCAGAGTGGCGCAGAGCGCCAGACTGGAGTTCTTCTGGGGAGATTTTTCATGTTGATGGCTCATTCAACCCGAAGGGACGTGGGTTGGTCTCACGGGAAGTCTTAAGATTGTGATCCAGAAGAACAAGGACATTGTAGTCAAACTTGAATTTGAACCGTGGTCGGGAAATGGCCATATTTAATTGATATGAGCAAGCACCGTTGTAAGGAGGCAAGCAAGCTTTCCAAAGACAGATACAGCACTAAAATACGCGGCCGCGGAGGTGACACAGACAGCTGCAGGAATGTCGCAGGAGTGACACAGAATGCTGTTGTGAGTGCCGCAGACATACACAAGGAGTGGCATTGAGTGCCGCTTGAGTGCCACAGACTAGTCACACTGCCACTGTGTCACACTGCATGAGTGCCGCAGACTGGCGCCAAACTGCCGCTGCAAACTGCCGCAGACTGCCGCTGCAGAGTATTTGCCGCTGTTTGGTTGCCGCAGACTGCCGCTGGTTGATGCAGACTGCCGCTGCAAGGAATTATATTTTGTGTCTCCGACGCTCACAGCGCTGGCAACGAGGACTTAATGGGGTGTCTAGCGACGTTTAGAACGACTTAGTATATAACCCTAGACAAAAGAAAGCTGAAGAGGCCGTTGGGCAGGAGTTCAACATGTGCCGCAAATGAGATTGCCGCTGACTGCCACTAAGATTGCCGCTGCATGCGGCAATGTCACTGCAGCGGCAAAATATTCGGGGGTCAACTTGTGGCGCAGTTTGGTACCGGTGAGACCTCCACTGGAGAAAGCGCGCTCAGCCGCGGTGGAAGATTCCTGAATTGGCAGATAGTTGCGTGCCATGTTCCGCAGGGTCAGATGAATGGTGCAGTCCTACCAGCGCGATTAATCATTTGATCTATGATGATATGAATAACACGTACACCCCACCAATGCAGCACATTGTTAGTCTTCTGAACGGGCGCTGAAAGATATCCTCTCAATTCATCCCTGGGATTCGCTTTAGCCCACTGAAGCGTATTAGTAATCGCATCGATTAAATAAGACCTCCCGTAGCGACCGAGGGACGTCGACTCGGCGGAGGGTGCAGTCTTCGCAGTGTCCGGTGCTGGCGCGGCGGTGGTGGCGGCGGCGGCGTGGTATTGTCAAACTAATGAAATAATTAACGGAACGTGAGGGAGGCAGCACCGAACACATATCGTCTTTTCCAGCGCCTTCATACCCTTTTTGTACTGCTCATCTTCCCAACATGCGTGGAAATAGCGGTCCTTGACATTGGGATCTAAGACTGAAATATTGTGAGCACGATGATCCTCATAGCGGGAGGATACGAACCTAAGCAAATGAAGTACAAGTTTGAGGTGGTGTCGACACGGTGGAAGCATTTTTGCAAACTCTTGACGCCTTCGTCGAGTGCGGAACTGATTTCCAGATAACGCGGCTGTGTCGACTTCGTTTCCCAGCGCTTGATTAGATATTCAAAGGGTAGGAATAATGCGCCACACTGTCGGATTCCGCTCGTTTGGGTGACATTGGCGGCTCCCGAACGAATCTATATTGAGTCTTAGCATACTGTACATCAATGAATCTAGAGTTCCGCACGAGTTCTGAGTGCTTCGTGTGAATCATTTGGAGCCTCTCCCATTCTGGCCGCGTGAGCAGAAAGTCCCGATACGTCCTGTTGCGCGAGGGCGGCATTTCGTCGCTGGAAGCAGCAATGAGGGCGAAGTGATCAATCGTATGAGGGTTCGTTTGTACAAAAATCCTTTTTGCACGCGCGAAAGAAGTTCAGCGCGCGCGAAAGTCTTTTGTCTTGCGCGCGAAAGAGTCGTACGATCACCAAAAGCGGGGGAATCTGTTATTCCTAGGCCAGATCCCATCAAGCGGGTGATGGATTACCATGATTTGTGAAAGTCCACCAAGCGATACAAAGCTTTACAAATGTCGCAAATGATGGTGGGGCTTTGGCCAGGAGCCACAATGCTTTACAACGTCTTATCAACTTGCGGCGTTTATGGCGCTGAACTCGACTATTTTCAAGTTGTACCGCAGAATCCTGCTTCAAAAAGTCTGTACAGGAGTATTTTAAATTTCTAGAATCATGTACAAGTTAACATCGCCATCTGGAGGCTTCAACTCCTTGCCACGCCGAGACCATATTAGTCCAGTGACTGCTGTCTATACCGCTCTCGCCCCTTGAAGCTTCTCGGGAGCGTTCGTATGTTTTGCAAATATCGACTGAGTAGAAGATCAAAAGGTCCGTGCGCATTGTTTGCTCACGTCGGACATCTTTTCTTCCTTCCTCTCCCATGTCCCCCTCATCGTTCCCCTGTAAACGCGGCCCCGAACCTCCTCGGCTGTCTCCCATGGACATGGCATCTCACAAGACAGACCACCCTGCAGCAAGAGGACCGCGCTTCAAGATGTCTTCAAGATGTCCCTCAAGGCGTGCCTCGGCTGTGCCAGTATCAAGACAGGTCGCAAACCGAGCACCCCTCAAGCTCCGCCTCAATGCCTGACGCGACTCAAGAACATCAAATCCCCGTGTCCTTTCAAAGCGGCGACTTCAAATTTTGCCCCTCTTCCCGAGAACTTCAAGCACCTTGCGCCCCGGACCAGGACCGAGCCCCCACCATACATGCTAGAAGCCCCAGCCTCAAGTGCATCATCAAGACTTCTCCCCCCTCTTGCGGCAAGAAACAACCCAACGATAAGTGTCAAGCCCTCGCAGAGCCGGATCGCGCGCGGCTCTGTTCTTTACCCGGGGACCAGGACGCAAAGGGAGGTACATACACGCGGAGTCTCCCAAGTCCTCTTGTAGTAGTGTGCAATAATCATGTTTTTTTAATCCTATTTTCGACGTGTCTTTGTGAAATTCAGAAGGAGCATCAGACGGCCCATCTCGTTACAAAGCCCTACCTAGCGATATAAAGTATTGTAAACCCGCACCAGTTTGGTGAGCATTGCCAGAAAATTAGTCAATTATAAACCTCGTTGAGCTCTGACCAAGCTGATGGCACTTTGTAGTGATTTATGCGGATTGTCGGCTTTGTAAGGCTATGCAAAGGTATGCAATATTCTCCCGCTTTTCGTGATGTACGTCATCGAGCCGAGCGCAAGCCGAGTGGCTGTGCCCCTCATTTTTCGACCTACTTAGTTTGGGGGCAATTACCCAGTGCTTGGAGCCAATCGCTGCGCAAACTGTCTCTAGATTTAGCTGTGACCAAAATTTATTTATCTTCAAATTTCAAGGAATTACCGCAAGGCTGGCCTGCCGAAGATCCCGTTCGAGATCAATATGGGCTGTACCCGGAGCGCCCTGAATGGAGGCACTTCAAGACCGATTAATTGAAGGTAGCTCGGGCTCCAGTCCTCCATCAATCCCCGGGCCGTTCTACTTAATTTGCTATTTCACTACTTAGGTTTCCATTCCTCCACCTTGCGTGCATGCCTCTGTATCCAGTCCTATGATGTTCCTATGCTGCTGCACCGCACTTTCAACAATTTCACTCCCGAGGCCAACCAGAGGGAGTCCTTACTATCCTTACTTAAGATACATTTTATTGGCACTTCTTCAATTACAGCGTCCGAACTAATGAGACAATCATTTTTTGGCCCGTGTTCCTCACAACAGCCACTAAACTCAGCATTCAGGCCATTTTGAGGTTTATAAACGTACGGCTGGGAAAGTGTTGAAGTAAGCTTACATATAGGAGTGCGCTGCGTATGGCCGTAGAGATCCGATCGGCGGTCTAGGCACATGATCGTCGGCTCTAGCCGGGAACTGGGAACACTGATCCAAACTTGATCATGGCGTAATTCAAAGTCATTGCGGGCCGTTGAGGGCTCGGGCACCTACTTAATGGGACATTCAGTCCACTTTCCAAATTTGGCCTCTTTCGCGCGCAAGACGAAACTCTTTCGCGCGCGCTAAGCTTCTTTCGCGCGGGCAAAAGTATTTTTTATACAAACGAACCGTCATAAATCGCCTCCCGACCATCATCGGTTACAAGTTGCAGAGAAACGGATTGGGTGTGGGCACGGTGAAAGTACCGCTTTACCGCCAACACTGCTGCCAACTTAGTCTCTCCTAGACAGACGTCTCAACATATACAGCTCGTACCTCGCTTGCTGAAGTGGCACTTGTGTTTGCTGAGGGGCAAATTGTGCAATAAATCAGGTAGCCCTCTCTGATCTTGCTTCAATTGGGATACATATTATTTAGAGGTCGAATCCACAACGCACGGCACGAGCCTTGAGCCTCGACATCTTGCCTTCTTTCTTCGTATTTTTTGACATCTTATTTCCTCTGCATTGAGAATGTCAAAATTAATTTCGGCTTCTGAGGAGCTCAAGGCACCAGACAACAGTCCTCGTACCTGCCATGCACATCAATGGCTCCACAGCCCAAGTCAGGTCGGAGTTCTGATTTCCTGGCAAAGAACCGGACGACCCTGGCAACACTAGGGCCCCCTCAACGCCGGTCACCACTTCCACCACCTGCGACCCCGCTTGATTGCTCACTCAGTTGAACCCATTGTGATGATTGGAGCTGTATCCATTGATCGAAGAGTAGACCGAAAGCAAGGACGATACTGCCAGCGCCGACCTCTGCAGGAATACTCTATTTCCTCTTCCTCCCCATCAGGGAGAAATCCCACGCATGATCGGATAAGATAGGGTAGGATTGCCGACACACATGGAGGTAGGTGGGGAAATGAAATTATAACGGGATCTCACAATTGAAACTGCCAGTTTCATGGTGACATCTTTCATAGAACATTCTTTAAGATCGGTCCGGGGCGACATATATATGGACGAGTGATGGATCTTACATGCAACATGGCGCCTCTGCCACTAGTCACCTATGTTCTCGGGGGATGGGTAAACTTCTTTCGTTTACTATATAGCGTTCAACTAATTCGACTCTAGGATCTGGGTATATCCGGCGAGCTCATTCTCCAAGGCGTGTTGTACGCGCAATTCGCTCATTACATGAGCCTGTACAAGACGGACATTCTGCTCCTGCGCGCTTTCGTTGCTGGGCTTCTAGTGTTGACAACCTTGAAGAGTGTACAGGGACTGTCAGTATTTCAATCATTCGCCCTACCTTCCATTAATCTGTGAACTCAGAATGATCCTGTGGATTCAGAATGTCGAGCACTTTACAGACGTCGCGGCTGCCGCCAACATGGTTTTTTCCTCATGGATTTCTGAGCTCAACCTCACCCTCGTCGCGCTCATCGCCTTCTATGTCCAGTTATTTTTCTGCCAGCGTCTTTGGGTGAGCATTCCCTCGTCACTCTCCACATCCAGATATTGACCGCGACAGGCGATATCCCAAAACATTTATCTCGTTGGGTTAGTCATGGCTTTATTTGTTTTTGCCCTGCTAGCCGGCATTATGGCCGTACGTCTCTCGCCTAGGATACTGCCAGCAAACCGCTCACATTCGTCCAGAGCGCATTCACGTTCTCCCAAAATCCAATCAATAGAATATGGAGTACGTTACTACGTGCTCAAACTATTGGACATATGTTAACGGACTCTGGAAGGTGCGATTCATTTGGGAACAGTATTTGCCGGAGATCTCCTGCTCTGTGTGACCACCACATATTTTCTCTCGGTTCGTCGTAAGATATTTCTCGCGCAGCAGCCACTAATGGCCACTGTTCTTATCAGAACCACTCCAAGCAAGTCTCGCCGCAAACAGCGGGAATGTTGAACGCCATCGTCAAGCTGACGTTCCAGGTGCGCATCTGAGCCTCTCCCCCCGACTTTCGCTCACTGATGTCTCGGTTTCTCAGTCAGCAGCTCCCGCCGCCCTATGCGCTCTCATCAACTTGGTCTCCGCACAGGCCGCGATCATGGACCAGGCCGCCAACGCATGGGCTATGACTGCCATCATTACCAGCGAATTACTGCCCAAGTTGTACGCGATTTCTGCCATGTGGACACTCAACTCGCGCAAGGACATCCGTTTGATGGGCTCGAACGGACATACCACCAGCAGCGCGGAGGGAACGAACGGGCGCCGGCGATCGAATAATGTGGAATTCGGCATGCTCTCGTCGTCGGGACACCGGGGCCCCATTCAGGGGCGAACCCAGGTCCACACGACGCAGCACACGGACGATATGTTTTCGCCGAAGATGCCTTTAGACGATATTGATGAACGAGACTCAGCCCATGGCAATTACGAGTCCTAAAGTGGAACATTTGGAATCGTTATTTATAATCCGTTTACACTGAGCAGAAAAGCGTTGTTACGATTATAATTGTGATCCCTGGGAGAGTTATGTCAGACGCCGATTGGATACCGATGTGTTCCGAGTGATGGACCGCTCTGTGGGGCTGATGTGCCGCTCTTGTGGGTCCTTCAACGGTCCGCGGCAACACCGCCCATCGGTCGCGCGACCGAATAACACCGAGGGACCGATGAAAGACCGAAGGCAGCACGTGATGCGTGCACGCCCCAGGCGCGCATTGCCAAACATGGCCACCACTCTTTCCCGAACCACGACGCGACCGACACAAAAGCGGGCCCCGAACCAAACCAGAACCCAGACTCAGGACGGAGCACACAAAACACCGTAAAGACCGTCCACACAAGATCTGTGCGCCAGTGCACGAGGCTGACTCAAAATCCTATGTTTAGATTGGATGGTCCAGATTGCGCTATCCAGGTCACCCATTGCGGAGGCCACGTACGGCAGCGAGCAGCCCAAGCTTTTCACGCCACTGGACGACGAGATGATGTCCCTGTAGAAGATATGCAAGCAAGGGAACACGAAAGGTACCCAAATCATGGCAAGCCCATCCTAACGCGAAAGAGGATACTCTACCAGGGACTTCTCTTCTACGCGAACACAGGAAGGAAGGCATGGGATGGCTATGGGTCTCAGAGCAGGCGAGCCGTGGTGGGTGTCTGCGAGGTGCATGTCAAGTATGTCGCCCG